>JAAAKL020005341.1:0-19473 GCA_010016065.2 Carybdea cf. marsupialis auct. non (Linnaeus, 1758)
AAAAGATCAGTCTTTAATTCGCCGCCATTCCGGACCAACTTAACATCCAAAAAGTCTATACTCGTTGTCGAATAGGCATAAGTGAACTTTATGGTGGGGTGAACAGAATTAAGGTAGGTAAAGAATTCAAGCAACTTGGCCTCCCCGTGATCCCACAGCATAAAAATATCATCTATGTACCTGAGCCATGTAGTGGGTTTATCCTCGTAGTTATTTAGGACACGTTCTTCAAGGTCTGCCAAAAAAATGATAGCATAGGGGGGAGCGAATTTGGTGCCTATTGCAGTCCCCCTTATTTGCTTGTAAGTACTGTTGTTGTGTGTAAAGAAATTATTCTTCAAAACAAACTCAGCTAACAACAGTAGTGTGCTAGTCGGTACTTGCTTATTGTCCCTAGCATCAAGTGCTTTCTCCAATGCTGATAATCCCTTGTCGTGAGGGATGCTCGGGTAAAGGCCTACTACGTCAACCGTACAAAATATAGTGTTATTGTTAACGGTCGGAAGGTTCTCTATCTTACGGAGAAAATCCGTTGTATCTGTAACATATGACTTAACCCCTTGTGCCACCGGTTGTAAATAATGATCAAGAAACTCCGATATCCTTTCAGTAAAATAACCAGAGTTTGAAACCACCGGCCTACCTGGAACGTGATTTCAAGCATTTATTATGTACTGATTGCAAGTCAAACGAGCAGATTTCTCTTTCACGATAAAATCCTAATAGGCGTTTACTACTTTGCCAAATCAATACCAAATATTATTCATGTAATTGTTATTTGAGACGTTGACTTAAGACAGTACCAGTTTATTTGTCGATTGGGGTCAAGACATTTCTATAGTAGGGATTGTTCTGGTTCTGTGAGGATGGAAAGTCAGATCATCCAATTTAACTCCAGATTGTCAAACTTCTTTTGCTGTCTTTCTCTGGCAGAGGGAAAATCTGTGTTTACTCATGAAATTTAATTTAGGAAACAGAAGATTACAAACTATCTTTCCTTGATACAGTATATTCTTGTAATAAATTAGGCAAAACAACTTATGTCTCAAAAACGTGAGGAAAAGATTGTGATAAAATACGAAAATATCATCAGTAAATATCATCTGGCACAATATAAACTTCATCAGTTCTTGTTGTATGTGAAAATTTAAAATTCGTTTTTAATAAACGCCCCTTTTTATTATACAGCGTCTATCAAAGGGGTGCGCTTATTAGAGAAAATACGGTATCCTTTCTAGAATAAATAAAGGCAGTATTTTAGTCGAACCCATACCGACCAATATCTAAACAAGGTATGACGTCATTCAACCTCAACCCGTAACAGCCTCATCACTACTCCATTCGGAAGAGCAATGGAGAACTGTTCAACTGTTCAACTTACAGGAGAACAACGCCTAGAAGACATCCTAGGGTACAGTCGTAAAGGACATCAACACAGCCTAAAGGAAAAAGAAAAGACGAAATCGGGGCCCAAATACAAAGCCTCTCGAGTATATACGTTGTCCTTACATTAAATATACAAGTCAAATCACCAAAAGAATTCTCCAGTAGCACAATACACGGTATTCCTTTTTTCACAGCTTCCACCTTACGCAAGACACTATAAAAAACATCGTAACTAACAATATCGTATGCAAATAAAGATGTATTGGCTGTCCAGCAACATACATTGGTGAATCCAAATGTTTCTAAGTCAGAGGGAAAAAACACAAGTAAGCTGTCCAAAAAGGGAGAAATAAAGAGCTACCACATCGCGTAATCACTGTTGGAAAATGCCAATAGTTTTAAATGGGAAAATACTTTATACTAGACTAAGATCAAGGAAATCATTCATTCCCTACACCCCCACAATCACATCAATATAATATGCTTTAATTTACCACACATATAATTCCCAGCAATGTCGAAGAAACCACCAGAAGCAAGAATAATCATGGAGTCCATTCCCAAACAAGTTCGAGCCCTGCTCTCTCCGCAGGTCCGCAATCTAGCAACTAAAGCTATCGGAATAGTCGAGACTCCATTAGCCTGAACATGGGAGAAGTGTCTCTCTAAATTTAGTTGGGGGAAATACTACGATTCAAGACGTGATAAACATGTACTATGATTCACTGAGTCTGCCCATTTGCCTGTAGTCTTACGCATCACGTAAATCCATTGGCATCTTTTTTGTTGGAAGATCTCTTTAATTTTAGGTTGAGAGCAGTTTATCAAAGCCATGCTTCAAAACAGTACTTTAGTCTCAGGTAAACGGAAACATGAAGACGATCCAAGGAATAAAACGGATTAGACCTGCTTCCAACAGACGAGGATATTTCTCCTCTGCGTGCTGCATAAGACGTGCTGGATAGAACACCTGCTCTTAATTTCTCTTGTGACTAGCGCCAAAAAAGTGTTTGATTTAAGAGTAGTTGAACGTAAATAAAGGCTGATTTAAACTCAATCTTTGCTAATTTTATAGATATGGTACTCAGAACGGAATGGGTGTGTACCTTTTTGCTGTCTCTTGGATATTTGAGAAATACGAAGGATTTTAAATTTTTCTGTCCCCTTAGTATTCAAGTATTTTATCAACACAATTTGCGAGTAGGCCTACGACTCTAAGCCTTCCCTGATATCTTACAAGCCACTTTACCAATATTATAAAAATTACCAACTATTCCAAGAATGTATTTAAGAGTATTTTCAATTCTTGTTGGCAAATGGTTGGGTCACAAACTGCCCTGCCCAATAGAAAGACCAACATACAAACAACACAAATGTCTAGAGACAAAAGCTGTCAGTATAAACAAGTTAGGGGAGGTAGAAATAGCAAATTTGTAAAATTTTTGCTCTTCTTTTACAACCATGGATGTCAAATTAAAGCGTTCCTCTCTCCTCTGCCAATGAGGGTTCATGTTTGCGGCAATACATCTGTAGACAAATCCGATAATTATTCCGACATTCGTATGAAGTTTTTATTTCCTTTGCTGAAAATATAGCTCACTCCTAATCACAATGTATTTCATCAAGGTAATTGGATATCACTCTTTCTAGTTCATTGCGGGCCTACATTTACGGAAAGTATCAATAAGAGCTAACGGAGACATTTCTTTATTTTGTTGTTATTATGATATATTCGAGGGCAGATATTGGTGCACTGTATGCTTACTTAAGTATTTTGTTTGTTGTCTCTGGCAGTAAATAGCATGCAAGTTAGTCTAATGAAGGTTACCTTATCAGTTTCACAGATATTTAATAACTGTGTAACCGTTACTTTCATTTTGCGTGGGGTGTGAGGTGTGTGTGATAGAATGACCTTATAAGTGTGACGTGAATGTAATGATGGAAAACGACAACGAGAATAACTGCGTCAACATATGCTAAACATAATAAGTATGAATGAAAAACTCGCCCTCTTGTAATATACATAGCCACACGTTCCGTACCCCTTACATACACCTCCTTTGATACTTACATCATTACGTCACTAATTATTTATAAGACACATCATCCTGCTTAAGTTGCTCCTATTACAATATTGCGTCAAAATTGTAGAAGCATCTGCTAAAACTGCAGACTACTTCATGACAGGGGGGGACTTTTTTAATTGATCAGCACCCTTTTCCCCACAGATGCGAAAATTCCCAAATTGTTATTATCTTGAAGTCATACTATATTTTGGTCCCTTCTCATCTGATAAATGATTGAGAACAGCACTGTGAGAAGATATGTACACGATAAGATGCCTTTTATTAATGGGTATGAAGATAATGTTGAACAAAAGTCGGTAAAGATGGGGTTCACGATTGGACATTTGTCAGGCTGACACTGATTTCTTTGTGCACTATGGAATCTATAACATATTTCTTTGAGAATCGCCACGTATGGCATCAAAGGAGGAAAGGAAAAAACCTCTATTCTGAGAAAATATTTGACATTTTTAAATCAATGTTGACATGAAAGGAGTCGTTCCTCCTCATTACCCCTCCAAAGACAGCGCAAATGGGTAATACATCAGGGAAGATCGCTTTGGATCTGCCACAATGCAGACAGCAAAGCCAATAGAATAATCAATCGAATTTGAGTCTTTGCGACCACAAATATTATTCAAAACTATGAAATTAAAGTACTGTGACTGAGGTATTAAAGTAAGTAAAAGTGAACTCTGCTATGTAGAGTGGGGGCTTATCATATCGAGTTTTCTTTGAATACACTTTTGAACATTTCAACCTCAAAAAAGTGAGCTTTTTAAGTGATTTGAGTGTTTTCTTGAAGGAAAGTGGTATTCGTGGCTTCCTTAGAATACATATTGCATTCTTTTGGGGACTATGTAACAAAGAAAGTTTCAATAATCTGTGATAAGAAACTTGAACGAGCTATACGCATTACTGCGTAACCTTTCAAGCTTTGAACATATATGGTGTTGTAATGAGGAGAACCATTTCTAGATATCCATTGTATATGGCAGTGCTTTATCCAGAATCGCGAGAAAGGTAATACTAAGACTACAGGCGCCAAAAGTGCATGGCCCCAGTCCCTGTGTCCTTGCATGGAGAGCAGAAGATGTTGATAAATTTCAAATGAGAGCGGTTACTAAAAGCATGTCGTTAGGAATTAAAAAGTGATGCAGGACCATAGGGCTAGGGGGAACATGCCCCCACGTTTTGCCACAGTCTTGTCACATATAGATGAAAGGCATAGATTTTGTTCATTTGGACAATTGTGTATCCACAGACCCTCCTTTTGGCGAGCTGTAACTGCGGACTCATTTTTCCCAGGACATATTTAAACACATTTAAAACCTGGGGAGATTTACGTCATACAGGGGGATATTTTGAGAGTTCAATAACGGAGAAGGGTGTGTTTATTAGGCTATTAAGAGTAATTTCGTTATGTTAAGCCTCATGGAAATTCATGAGTTGTTGTCGGTAAACGTTTCACTCCAGAGCTTCGTGCATCCACATTCACCTTCTTCTAAGCTCTATTGTCCAAGTCATTTATCTTGCCGTATTCTTAACTCTCTATTTCCACAGTTCGTTATGTCAGTTACTATGAACCATGTTTTTAAGGCTTTTAAATAAGTCTTGAAATAGACTTTTTCCTTTTTAAGGCTTCTTTAATCTTACGTATCGTTGCATTTGAGCCTATAGATATTTCGAAAAGTTTTTCTAGGATTTTGTCTTTTGCAGCCAACGTTCGTTTTCATACGTATTCATACTTAGACAGACAATGTAACCCAAAACCCGTCACGATGTTTTGCGCTTAACCATAACCCTACAAACAATTAAGATATTTTTGCAGAAAAACCTGTCTCATCTGATCTCTTGTTACCCCCAATGGGCATGACAGGTTTAAAACCTACTCGAATCTATTTGTAGCATATGCTTAATTTTCGAGACATTTTGAGCTATGTAATGTTTCAAGAGGGTTTCTGACAGGGTCATAACATCTAGCTGAGATAGAGACATTTGCTTTCCCAGCTTTTTTATCGATATTCGGCACAAATGAATGTGCCAGATGGATTTGTTTTCAAAGATAATGACGGTCTATTCTTCCTCTTTGGAAGTCGTTGCTAAGGCACTGCCCTGTAAAACTAAGGTTGCCAACTTTTGCACAAAATACTGCATGGCTAGGAGGGGAGGGGCATGTTCACGCCCATAAAATATTTGAAATCATCGAGTGCGCTAACAGTATATCAAGACAATAAAATTCGCTTTTTAAACAACTGTACTATCAAATAAATAAAAAGGTTTGAAAATTTTTTAAGTATGAGTACTTGCGTGAAGTTCTAGTGGGGTTCAGACCTAACAACGGGTAGAGTGAAGTGAGAAATCCACTTCTTTCTCCTTCGGATACCAAGGCGAGCCTCGCTGACTGTGGGTTAACGAAAACGCTGTACATTTTTAGTGAATTTTTCAATTTTTCTTAACACAGTAGTGGCATAGTGGATAGAGAGTCAAACTCACACTCCGAGGGTCGTAAGTTAGAACCGACCCTGAGCTTGCCTGTCACCATCCCGGAGGTACTGTGCTCTGTCATCTGCCCTCGTGAAGTGGGAAACTATGTTTCGAGAGATAGGACAAAGTGGGAACTACATGCATGAATAGCAGGAATAGCAAGCAATAAATAGCATGAAAGTAAGAATAAAACTAAGCATGAATAGATTGTCATCCGAAAAGGAAAAGTAACCCGTTCCTAGAAGTGGCTTTGGCCTTGATCAGGGTGAATACAATAAAAATTAAAAAAATAGGGTACATTGCGGTGCACGGTAGGTTTCTCTACCGTACACCATACAAGCACCCTAAAATACCGCATTGTACGCTAGATAACCGTACAGTTCTCAACCCTATGTAAAACAGAACGATGTAACTACCAAACGTTTTTCATCACTTCGTTTACTTCTTGACCTCACTAGCGCTGGTAGTGTGTGGTTACATTTTGCGGATAGTTGTTGTAATTTCACATCTGTTCCGATTTTCTAGGAGGGGAATCTTAAGCATGTCGAATTGGGTCGTCAGCCGTCAGTGGAGCACTTTGTAATTGCCCTAAGTTCTTTTGTAGGAGATTTTGTTGTATATTTAACATGAAAACGCTCTACCTAGCGCATTTAAGTCAAGCAGTAGAGATACCAAGTACTTTATTGGGATTAAATTTTGCAGGATTGAATTTCTTTGACATCGCGGACTTTGGCCATATCCACGAAATTTTATCCTGCAAATAAGCTTTGCAGTCATCGGCGAAATAAGATGCCCGCGAAAAATTTGGAAAAAACGCTGATCCATGAAATTGCATTGAGCTGTCAATGTGTTTGAGTCGCTCGATCCATTCCATTCCATTTGTCATTCTCCAACATTGACCGGACGTTGGAGCAAGAGGACAACTATCAGAGGTCGATATTCAACGCCAGCAAGAATGAAAAATTTGTGTTTAAGGCGCATTGCCGAGTGGTAACGGCAGATTGGTCCAAATCCGGGACTGACTCAGAATAGGAAAACGAGAATTAAATGGATTTTCAACGAAACGCATTCGATGTTTTTGACTATGAATTATATGTGCGATGTCTGAGATAACAGCAGCAGTATAATAACACGACAGTAAATTGTTACAGGAGGGAGAGAGAGACAGAAGACGATGACTGTGCAATAGATTTTCGAAAAAAAGATAATCAGCTTGCCTGCTTTCTTAAAGAGACCCCTGACTTCATATAACCGAAGAATAAATGTTAGATTGATAGTGTATCGCGCATACGAGCTTCAGCACTTTTAATTTACACAACAGTTTAACCACTTGTATCAAAATGCAATACAATGCATCCTCGTTTATCCGAACAACGTGAACTTAAACGTGAAACCAGCTGTTCGGATAAGCCGAAAATTCGGATCAGCGAGGATGAATTTTTGAGTCGCCAAAATCAAATTTTCTGCAAAGTCTGGGATAAAAACAGTCTCTGTCATGCACTTGGGTAAATGGGCAAAATGTAGACGAGGGTAGACTCATTCAAACATGCATTTCATCAGCTGAAGACACCGTCTTCACCAAAGTTGACTATTTGCCGAATTGCAAAACACGAGCGAACACGAGACTGACATGATCGTTACGGTTGATTGGTTCATTGGTGGAGTTTCGTCAGGTTCGAGAAACAGAAGGAGAGCGCTAAACGCACTGTGAAAGCGTTTTTACTTCGTTTGTCTGCAACGCGCGTTCTTGCGATGGAAGCTTAAAGAAGTTTTATTTTTCAGATGGAAAAAGTGTTTCCTTTGAGACATTCGGATAAATGAGATTCGGATAAGCGGGATGCGGATACACGAGGATGTACTGTTTCTTCTTTCCCGATCAAACTTTCCTTACGGATTTATTCTGTTTCCTTTGTTTAGTCAAGTCTCACTGCACTTGGTCGTTTTAGGAAACCTGATCCAGTGCCAAAAGTAGAAACGTCCCTCATCTCGCGTCAACACTGTTTTCTACTTTGTTTTCATGAAGGGAAGTAAGCATTCGAGAACTTATACTAGGAGTATAGGAATGGTACGAAACCTACCGACCCTTATGAATAGCGCTTTGTGCAAAGGATGAACTAAATCTTCAGTCTATCTATTAGGCCCAGGATAAGAGAAAACTTAAAGTAATCTAAGTTACCCTTATGATTACATGCCTGAGTTTTTTAAAAAAATATAGTTGGCTCTTTAGGTGAACAACACTGTTTATTTCCTCATTGCTTTCAATGACTGATACGACGAATCGGCTATTAAGAAGTTCACGAGTACCTGAAGTAAAAGGAGTCCTACGCGCGAAATCCACCAAGAATCTAGTTGTCCCATCCACGAAATCCGGGAAAAATCTGAGAGTAGGCCATCCCCGCGAAATATCTAACTTTCCCAGAGGACGTCATCCGCGAAACTTAATCCCCGGGAAATTTCATCCCCAGTAATCAATCTTACTTGCAGGTATTTTAATCATTTGCAGGAACTATGATAAAAAATGACATAATCAAATATCTTGCTGACTCGAAATTACATGTTGAAGCGCGGGCATCTGAAACTTTCCAGAATGCTTACTCACTATATCACAAATATATCACTTTAGAAAACATGTAGTAGACTTAACAACTCGCACAGCAACAGGTCTGAAGTATGCAAATAAGGCCTTTTGCAAGGGGTTCTGGGTCACAAACTGACTTCAGCCTCTGATTCTCTCGCTATTCCTTGCCTTTCTTATTTACCACCTCCCCAGCAGCAATACCTTATAACATAGCGTACGGTTAGTTACATTTTCCCAATTTTTGACCTAAATCTTTGTTAGTTGATCAAAATAGAAACGATTGCCATTCTTATTCATAGATTTTAGCAAGAATTGAAGGAGACCTAAAGATCTCAGAATTTCTTTTTGATTCATTTAATTTTTAACAAAACATCTCTGGTGCCCTATCCCCACGGAGATCTCGTTAACTCTCGTCAGTTATTTATTTTCTATTAGAAATGACGCTTTAACAGAAGTATCGTAAACTCTAGTTTACCCCCACCTTCCTCCCTTTCCCCTAAACGCATGAATAGAGGCATATCTTATTTGAGGCGAAGAGGCATCATAATCTTCCACTAAAGAAGATGAATAAATTGACGTCTCTTCGTACACTGTCATCATTTTTGATCATTGATTTGTTGACCCTATCATCTGAGCAAAGAATCTCATGAATTTTCCTTGCTTTACACTTCTGAAAAAAATATTTCAGATTGCAAGATAACAATTCACTTGCCACAGAAACCTACAAAATATCCCTTCATTCGATAAGATTTCTAAAGATTCCGGCTGAACAAATAAGTAACTACCGAAAGACCACAACATATCTTGACCACCACATATCTTGCATTCGTTGCAAGTAAAAGATGGTCCTGTTTCGATAACTAGCTCATGCTGTATATAATTTAACACTTTGCAAGTTTTTGGGGTCGCTTATTTGCTATCTAAGATTTTTATTGGGACCTCTAGGTACCATTTTACATACCTATTACATATATAGTAGGTATGTAGGTATGTATGTATGTATGTATGTATGTATGTATGTTTTATACATGTATGTATGTGTTTATTTGCCATGAAAATTAAGAAACAATTTTTAAAAATGTCAATTAAAATAACATTGTACGAGCTAAACTGTTACAATAATATGTCAAAAGATAAAGCCTATTGCTAATAAAAACATCTACAGTTTTAAAATAGCAGGGAATATATTAGAAGGTCTCATTACCTTTATATTAATAATTGTTCCCTACTACCTTTCTCCGAGGCTACTTCATGCAGGAATTGGACTTAATTCTAAGTGCTTCATTCCTCTGAAAAAAACAAAACAAAAAAGATACACAAAAATAACCTTTTGCGTTTAGATTGAAATTTGATATGTAATAGGATAGTTAATTTAACTGAATCCTCCTAGCGTGAGAGCCGGAAACGACGGGAGAGTTTATCGTGACATGAATCGTATACTTTGTGTTTTGTGAGATACCTCTCCTATCACTTGGCATCAGTCAGAATATTTTATATTACTACCCTTCAAGACCTTTCGACAACTATCCTCCTCCCCCACGCTAACTGCAACGAATGAGTGAGTGCTAAACTCTGCTCCTGAAGTGTCTTGTTTACACCCTTCTCTTCTATTCATCGATGTTTGTCTGCGGCACTCGAAATTGTTGTGCAGCGTAAGGATTCCCCCTTATTATGGAGAAACTACAGGTCTTTTGACGCTGTTTTGCTATTATGTATGTCGAAACACATTCTATTTCTATCGACTACTACAAAATCTCAAAGCAGACAGTTGAAATTTGTCTTTTTGTCAGATGACCCTTCGCTTATACACCTGCAGCAAACTCATTTTAACTTCCTAATTAAGAAAAGAAATGTGAAACACGCCGTGTGTACAACTACGACATGCAAAGCAAGGCAGTTATATCACTTGATGACAGGGTCCTAACCTTCTTGTGATGTTTCGTATTAGCAGTCTTTCTTCCGGCTTCTTCCAACTTCCCTTGAAAGCATCGGATTTCATGTTTGAGTGGGCTTGACAGAGAAACGAAGACCGCGTTGAAAGATCGAGTTGAAAGGGAGGGTTTCGTTAGCAGTGGGCACGAAGGATTGTGATGCAGGAAGCCAGATTCGGAGGATTTCTCGGTTTTAGTTCAGTTTGAACGTTAGGACAAGATGCACAAACTCAATGTCGGAGGTGCCATGGTGCTCTTGGCCAGTTTATTAGTTCTTTCATTCCCTTTACAGTCTTGGTGCAAAAGCAAGTGCGGCGGTAAGTGTCACAAATAGTTTACATTGAAAACAGATCAGTCATTGCAGACATTCCACCTAGAACCTAATGATAGCGATGTAACAAGTTTGAAACACTCTTCCTCTGAGAGGGGGGATAAAAAGTCTTGTGTCTGTTGGCCTACCTCTAATTAGCTGTTTAGGTTATTCAGAATTTCAGCCTTTCAGATGATAGTGGCTGTGAACATGTGGTGATTCCTTGTACAAATCTTTTTACCCATTTAGAAACTCTTTCCAGTCGACCATCTTCCCATTTGTACCCTGCATGATTACGCCTATTTTCCATATGTTTATCCCACCTTAATGTACATATCATACAATCGTTAGCTACAGCAACGCTTATAATCATGAGGTTTGCAGTTGATTTCTCACACTATCTTTTCTAAACTTTTTGATATTCACTTTCTTTATCCGATTCTTGATTTTATATGCGATCTAAGGAGATAATCTAGTTATGGCAGTTTACAACACAGTACTCTGATTGATAAGTTGATCATGATATTGCTAGAATGTTGTTCATCTCTTAACCGGTGCAGACATAAACACTTCCCTGACTCAGAGCTGACAAGCGTTAAGAGTTCTGCACAGTAGAATTGGATATCTTTAATGAACATGTAAGTAACGACTGGAGGTTTGTTGTCAGGAATTATGTTTTCTTCGTTTCGGTTTTACCACGGATTAGGAGCTTTAGGTACAATGACTCGTTAGTTTTTTTGTTTACCGTAAACCTTCTACTGTTTGCACACTTGCACATTAGTGTGTGCCCGTGTTTTAATTAAGCTATATATTCTCGATTGAGTTTTCCGACGAACTTCTAATGATCACACCTTTTACGAGAGCTATGAATGAAAGTTGAGAGATAAAATGTAAACTTATGTTTACATAATTAAGTGCTGAAATCTGGCATGTTTCTCGATTTGATGTAATCACTCGTCCAAGAAAACACACTAGCATTGGTCTGAGTTATATTGTTCTTAAGGAGAGGTGAGACCCACGAAAATGTTAGATTAGATTGCTAGTTCAAATCATGAACATGTGAATCCTATCAGATCCCAGCTTAATGTCATGTTTGAACGACAAGGATTGAGATCGAGCGCGTTAGGTATGGTTCAAACGAAGCGAGTGGATCTGAAAAAATTTACTTAGTGAGATCTCCTTGATCTGCTTCCCTGCAACGTTCCTGCAACTTGCAAACGAACTATGTTTCTTAAATCTGTTGCCCATGACCACACCATATCTCAATTGTGGTTATTTCGGGTCTAATGAAATCATGTGAATGTTTTAGCTAAATGTCTCGTACAGTACGTTCACTTACGTCACGTAAGTGACAAGTTGATAATCCCAGTTGTTTTTTCAGCACTTAAAAATGTTTCTTAGTCTTACAGCCCTCTAGTCAACTCAAACAGAACACGTTTGAGTTTAAGGGTCGGTGTAATTACTAAATCAGCTAGAAGTAGATTTAATAAGTAGATTACAATCAAATAGTGCAACTGCCAGCAAAGTAATTAATGCCGTTGTCAGAGGAGATGCACCGAAAGCCCCAACCAATCGATAATAATGCCAATGCAATAGGACAGGTGGGTGGCACGGGTTTATTGCAATCCTCAGCAAATACTTTCACCCTTACCTGGTCCTGCCTTCCTATGTTGAAGTACATATTTTATCCTCCTTAAGTATGATTGTAGAGCCCCCCACCCCCCTTCCCCGAAAAAATAATAATGTGTATTCTTCGTATTTGATGATGATTTTTAAACAACAGCACTGCTTCCGGATACATTTTAGTGTTGAGTGGTTAACGATTTTTCTGAAATTCGCTGACGATGTTGATAAGAAGAAACAACCTGGGAAGGAAGAGTGGTCAACATGGGAATATTTTACCCCAACTTGATACTTATTCAGTCTTTCCCAGTTAGAATTTTAGGTCATTAGAGGCGTCATGTAAGGGGAGTGCAAGTATGCATTAATTTATATAGAGAGGCGGGGCCGAATCTGGGCCGAAAATGAGGTCGGTCACCGAGTTTGGGCGTCTAGAAGATTGGGCAGTTTGGGCAGTTTGGGCGTCGCTATGGTCACAGTAGTACAAAAATAAATATTATGAGTTTACACTTCTGAAAGAAATATTGTTTACTATCGTAAAGGAAAAAACAGAATGCAAGAAAGAGCTCATTCTTCGTTCTTCTCTGCACTTGCCCCAACCCCAAACATACACGCCAAGCGGTAAATCATAACGCCTAACAGCAGAAATGCAAAACCCAGACTCCTAGTTCCAAGGGTTTGGTCTCCGCCGATTTATCAAACCGCCGCCCAAACCCTAACCCCAGATTCAGCTCTGACAGGTACTACCGTAGCCCAGCTGTGGTTGCTGAAACTTGCCAAGGGTAACGATTTATAAGGAATGGAGGAGTACGTCACGGAGAAAAATCCCCTTGCTTTTCCCCTTGCCATCAACAATCATACAAGTTAAAAAAAGTTTAATTGTTAAGAAAAAATGAAAAAGTAACCATTTTTTATATTTATGACTGCATGCTTTTATGTTATTCCTCTTTATATTAGCTGGGTTTGAAGGCCGTCAAGCATCACTTCTTATCAGCCCACAAACAGACTCACCAAGGCAGATATCAAATTGAGGCAGGGTCAAGAACATTTGTGCACAAAACTTGTTACCGAGCTACCCTATAATCCTATGTTATGAGCATTTTTCTTTTTAAAAGAAATATGGAAATGAGTAAGCAATATGTTTAACGTTAAACTAATGTAAGATTTGAAACAAGTAGATAATGTTAATAGAGTTGAAAGGTCGTAACCCCCGCCACCATGTCTGTAGAGTCTGTGAGCATCAGATAGACACCCGAGAATAGAAAATATTTTGGAGCCTCAAGTTCCTAAAACCGATGTCTTCTACCACAGTTTGTGGAAATACCGCAGTCTGAGCTCTATCGTAAAGTACAACTTCTACGCTTCAAGGGTTGCCAATAGGATTTTTAAGAAACCGCACCAGTCAAACAAAATCGGGTCGTTCAGTAGGCTTGAAGACAACTTGTAATTTCGTTACCATGGTACGGAACTTAGCCGTTTTGTGCTCGGACAAGCAGAATGTCTTCAGTCAACAGACTGTTGGAAAAAGCCTGAAACAACTTAGCAAATCAATGCAAAGTGAGAACTCGAAAATAAACACACATGTTTACGAACCAGGGCGATCTAAATAATAATTTTATGGATCGCCCTGTTACGAACTAACTATAAATTCAAGTACACTTTGCGGGTTATTTTATTGTTCAGAAAGAAATTCCTAAGAAACCCAATCGTTGTGGTAGAAATTTCGTAGCTTTTAGATACGGTAAATGACTTACACCAAGTACGAAATATGGAGTGTTTTCTTAACCTTGTAGAAGAGGTCCACGCTGGTGACAGGAAGATTCTCTTTAAGCCCAAGCGAGTGCGTTACGCGTGTGCTACGTTGGTCACACTTAAGCACGACAGCGGCAGGTAATGCTTGCCGAATCTCATGATTAACAACAAATAAAGAGGTGACATCACCCTACCACTCGGGAATTATCGTTTTACGAGGTAGAATGCGCTGTGAAAGTGATGACATCACAAATCAAAAATTTGGAAAATAGTAAGATTTGACTCTAGAGATCTAAAGGCAATCCTGAACTAGGCTGTTTCCCAAAACACCAGACCTGCAGTGATTATAGTACTTAATCGAGAAGCATTTGAATTTCAAAAATCTCTGGTCAAAACTCTGTTAATATTCCCTGGCTCCTTACGTTAGGAACCAGCATCAAATAATAGGGTTTCGTTAGAGAGATTTAAAACTTTGAAAACTGATATCTCGGTGTTGGGAAAGGGAAACACTCTTAACTTTTGCCACTGGAGTTCTTACTTAAAGATAAACATGAAAATTGAGTATTTTTTCCATAATTCGAACATTTTCAAAATCGTGACGTCATACTTTCCCACCGCATTTACGACAGTCATTTTCGAAGATGCATTTAATCAGAAAACACCTACATACATTGTGGATAACAGAAGCTAAAATACAAAGAAAGAATAGTTCAGAAGATTGATTTTTGTGCCTTGTTCCCGCAGTAACTCATAGTTATAAAGATTTAGAAAGTAGATAATGTTGGGCAAATCGACTAAAGTCTCTGAGAGGTTTTATGTTCGCAGCTTTACAGATATTGATTATTAGCTGGTGCTTTCCGAAGAAACCATATTACTCTGACAATGATGATTATGACGATAATAATTTTTAAAACCCATGTATTCATTGATAAAGAAAAGCAATACATTTGGATACTCACTACCGGTGGGCATATCGAAACCGCTTATAATACATTCCGTGACTTTTGTAAGAAAAAAAACCCAGCAACAAACCCACAAAATGAACAAACAAACAAAAACAACAAACAAAAACAAACAAAAATCATAATTATGATACATACATCATACACTACGATAGTATTGCAACTGTATCTTGTGACATGGTACATCGAACAGCAGTATTGGGTGTACAAGAGTCACGAAAAACTAATTAAAAAATGATAATAAGGCCACCTCCCTCCCCGCTTCCCAAAAAGGGACGAGTATAAAGACCAGAAGGGATATTATCTTAAAATTCTAAATAACAATAATACATAATTTAAAGCAGATCAAAATAAACAAGAATGCTGCTTCATAAAAAACGTCGTGTGCATTTGTCATAATAACACGCTGCCTCATTAAGAATGTCGTGGCCAGTAAAAAAAACATTTGCGATCAATATTCTATAGTAACACAGTGGGAATTGATATAGGGGGCAAAAATAGCCGCATTTATTTAAAGATATATTGAGGATGGCCTGCATACTGAGAATTGCATGGGTATTAAGAATCACATACACATGGATTGCGCTTGGCATTTTTTGCAATTGCGTAAAGGATAGGGGTATTTACCAACCTTCCTTTGCCTATTCTTCTTCTTCAATATATGATATTTTTTTCCTGATGAGTCAGGAAACTAACGAAATGTAGCATCTCTGGAATATATCTTTTAGGTACGAGCTTCCTAAAACCTACATAAGGTTAATATTATCCGAACTTATTTAAAATGCAATTTAAAAAGCCAAGGGTTGCCAGGGTATTCTAAACGTTTCTGTTTTCTTTTTTAACCGAGAGGGTGGGGTTTTGTGGGGTAGCTTGAAGGTATTCTAGGCATTTCTATTTCATCGTCTTGCTGCCAGGTATGACTTTGATAGACACACTTATTTTATGTTTATTTTTTGTATCGATATTTTTAATAATCTTTTCTAGTAGTAGAAAAATTGCTCTATGATTTGCCAAGCTTGGGCAAGGGCCGGGGGGGGGGGGAGGACTGGTTGGTGACTTGAAAGGGAATTTTAAAAACGGAAAAGGTGTCGAACCGAAAGCTTAGGTAGAAATGTGCTGAGATAATTCCGTCCCGTTCTTTTTATTATCGGATGAATTTTTTGCCTCTTATAAGTTTTTGCCCTTTTTACTTAATCATTATCAAGGAAAGTAGCAAAGTCGTTTTATACAGAGATTCTTAATGTCATTTATAATCTCTGTTTTATCTAAGTACCAGTAAATTTGAGGTGAGTTTGGGTGAATTTTAGCTCATTTTGACGGGCACTTTGTTTGATGTATGATTTACAGAGGAAGGGGTGTGGATAAATTAAATATTCGTCTACAATATGAAATGTGTAACATGCAATTCTCGAGCCCCTTGATGTATTGCAAACGTGGGAGAGGGATGCTAATCAAGTGGTCAGATATTTACGTTTCGTGTATGTAGGTCACATCACAATACACCGAACACCAGTATCTTGTAGCTTTCATTCACTCACTGCCATCAGGTTCGCATTGCAATCTTGAGGGAAGAAAGGCTCCGCTTTTTCCAAACTCGTTTCTAACAGTTTTGGGCTAAGCCCATTGTGGAGATGGTGAAATTTTGCAAGTGGATGTCTATGTATAGAAATCTTCGCGATTATATTATAAAATGATACGTTGATCGTGAAAACTATGCCCACTCATAGCAATTCACGCGGAAATAAGTTGGCGTCAAACACAATTTTCTTCAGCAACCCACCTTGATGGTATTGACAACTGCTCAAAAACATTCTGATTTCCAGATAAAGGGAATTAAAACAAGCCCGCGTGTGAGGTTTCGAATTACATTTACGTCCCGTCTCAAACAAAGAAATAAATTTTGCTATGCATGGACATGTTGCTTTTAAGGCTTACATTCAAGTCAAAGCTAAATTCTCTCTATATTCTATGATTATTGTGGAGTACGTACGAGAAGGGGCGCGGAGACAGCTATTGACTTAGTGAAGTAGAGTATTTGAGAGAAATCCTCGAATTTATAATAGTATTGGACATATAACCTCAGTGCTACTGTTTTAACATTATTTCATGACAAAAAGTCGACAAGGAAAGTATTTTTGTAGTAGTTTTGCGGCTCTTGTAATTCTACTTTTATAAGTGCCCACGACTACAACCTTCAAAATCTAGATTCCCTACAGACGATGGCAAAATTGACTGGCAATGTTACTACAACCTTAATAATCTAAATCCCCCTACATGCGATGGCAAACGTAGCTAGCAATGATATGGGACCTATTAGTCTCATCTGACAGTATACATGAAACAGACGTATTGCAATACCACGCGTGCATTTAATACATGTAAGCATCGTTATCGTACCTTCTCTACCATTTTCCATACCATAGGACTCCTCATGGCCTTTGATTAAGTAGCATCAAAACTATGCTGTGAGCTAATTACGTTTTACTAGAGTCTATATACATAACAAGTGACTTCTGACTTCTTTCCGCTTTGTCCTTTAGGAACTATTTATTTCTTTCCATTTTTTCGGCATGATTTTGCAGTGCAGCCCAGTACCGTGTACATAATCCATACGGCAGGTTTTGTCAGTTGGCACTGGTATCCATCCCCGCAGAGACAAATCAGATTTTATTTAACCAACATCTGCCATCGTCAACAAGTTGTTCTGTAAGGTATAAAAAATGATTAATTTAAGCAGGCACTTATCACACAGCAGTGCTTAATGACTAAAGCCCTCCGCATTAGTACTGTAGTTTGATTAAAGCACATGAAGCAACAACCCCCCCCCCCCCTGTCTATGTCTACAACTGCTGTCATATAAACAGTTGCAACACACGACATCACATAGCAAATAGACCTCAAAAATATAAAGAATAACCCCTTACCAGACTTGCCTTTATATACGGGTGACTTAGAGTTAACACCTTTCGATTTCATAGGTGATTGACTGTGCGTCTCAACGGTTTCAACCCTATCTTCCATCAGAGGCCAAAGGCGTTGATCATACATTTTAGATTATTTTCAGAACGTTCTTTATTTTTTCCAATGAGATCGACGGGGAAAATTAGGCTATTCTTGACCAAACAATGACACAAAAAAGTCAAGGAAGCAATTAAATAGCAATACGCGCATACACAGCATCTACGGAATTCCACAAATATGCAGCAGCGTGGTCAAACAGAGTGTGTGGTTACCTCGTAATCTACGAGTTGTGAAAAATAGAACTAGGCAAGTCATGCTGTAATATGGAGTTAGATCAGAGCCGGCGATAAGCAAGAGCCTTAACGTTAGCCTTTGTCACGGTTGTGCCAATGTGCTTCAAAGGACTTCTAAACTTAGTCGTCTCCGTTTACTACTTAAGACAGACCTGTGGCGAAAGGTAGACCTAGGACGTGTTGATGTCCATGATAGATCGATTTTTGTTTATTTATTTCGAAAAAAAATTAACAGGATTGCCCCTCAGTTGTATCGTATATCAATTTAAAACAAGGTCACTGCATGATCTATACAACCACCCTTATGCTTTGTCTACCTCTACATTAATTTATATAGATCAAGCCGAAGTAGATACTAGCTCATTAAGGATAAAAGGGTAGACGGAGAACTTGTTTTGTCGCAATTTAACTTTGAGAATTCGCTGATTCGAAGACAACAATAAAATACATCTCCTTAATCCATCAACCTGTAATATTCATAAGTTTCCGGTCATTTTTCCCCTCTTTTAGATTAAAAAAGTAAAGTGATGTACGTTTTATTGCTCCAGCATTGTAAAAACTGTAAACGAGGCCACGGTTGATCACAGATGAATCGCTTCCCTTAAACCATTACACATATCGAACTGCATAAGTTAACTTGGCTACGTAGATCGGTCTATGGTAACACTGTTTTATTTTGTGTATTCTATTCGGAGAGAATTCGGAGAATTCTATTTTGTGCATATGGCCTTAGGGGAAGCTACGGTTCGTCAGCCTTATCCGGCCCTTTATACATTTCTACGAACTACGACAAAAACCCCCGACCTAAGCACTTAGATGTCGCCCAATTATTGCATTCATCACCATGATCACTTCTCATAGCCATTTGGTCGTAGGTGCACTCAGCAGCTTTTAATCACAAGTTTTCACTATTTTCTGTCGGCTGCTTTCTCTGTTGCATCAACTGCAGGAACTTTTACCCATTCTTTGATGTTAGACATTCAGCTCCTCCTTGGCCTTCCGTTAGCTCTATCCCCCCCCCCCCCCCCCCCCCCCCCCCCCCCACCCCCCCACCCAACCCCCCCGAGCAGGTGACGCGGAACAAAAACAGATAAGATTATATATTCATTTCCATAACTCAACCTCTT
>JAAAKL020005342.1:0-19471 GCA_010016065.2 Carybdea cf. marsupialis auct. non (Linnaeus, 1758)
AAGTGGAGTGACAGGAAATGGTACTGTGCTATTACCAAGGCACATGAGTCCTACACGCCATTTGCTTGCTACTGAACAGTAGTCGTAATGGTAACCCTAACACTGTACAAGGTAACATTATGCGGCACTTGAAAAATCTGCGAGTAAAAAAATTGAATGTGCGTACTGTACGTACTAATCCTCACGTACCCCACCATCCCCCATGTATGCAAGCGTACGTATGCTGGTATACCCTTTCTCCCCCCTTGTTGCGCACATACTTTGTGAATGCCCCCTTAAGCAAATATAGATATCTTTCAATATTAATCTACCGACGACGCCCTTTTATAGTGAAATTTTGCAACTCCTGGAGACCCAATTTAATGAAAACCCCATTGTAGTACAGGAGAAATATAAGAAAATGGAAAAAAATATTATATTTTTGTCATGTATGCATGTGTTAACTGATATTTGGTCAATGTCTTGATTATTTTCTTCAATCTTTTTGAGGTTCAAACTATTCGTTAATTATAGTTGATGTTTCCTTCATAATTAAAATTATCCACCGTCATCCACAAAACTAAACAAGAATTACAACCAGAATATTCATCTAAATTGGAATTCAGTTCCCGACAATCAATTTGACAATCAGTCCCAAATTGGTTCCCTGAACTGTTTTTCATTGCTGTCTAAATCTGTTCCGCTGCTTTATTCACTTCAATAATCAAATGGTTCATGGATAAAAGCAACCTAAGAAGTTTCGTAAATATAGGAACATCGTTATCGCATCCACTGGTATGAACAGAATCAAAAATATCAGACATGGCAAGAATGTAGACTCAATTCGGTACCTTATCTCTCCTTACCAAAATATATTCTCCAATTAGTTGATCGACGAAAGTTCACAATGAAGTTATTGAATCCCAATACATCAATTTCTTCGTATGTTCTGTCTAGATCAGGGATTGCGGTTGATCCAGGCTACATCAAATCTGCATTGATAGGCATCAATGTTATAGCAGTTTTCTCCGAAAGGGCATAGATAAAACATACTGTCGTCTCACTCTGTATACCGCCAGAAATCACACTGCTGTGGAAGCAAGCTATCCTCATGATTATTATTCTAGTTGTATGGGCTTTAATCGATCTCCACAATCGTAGTTTCTTTTGCAACAGGTATACTTCAGCAGCTACCCACAAGTTGTTGTTTCGATCAACAAACCATTCTTAGTGAAGCTGAATTGAAATAAAAGTGACTGAAGATCTCTATGTTTTTGTTGCCCTTAATCTTTCTGCGGTGATATTCAAGAAGATCGTTGTCTTTCTTGTTAAAAGAAGCAATCCAATATGATTGAGAAGTGGGGATCTATCTGCAGAGATAAGATGCCTATTTAGTTTTTTATATAGCAATACCCTCAGATGACAACAAAAGTAGGGAATGGGTATCGCCCTGTTTTGACGCACAGTGACTTTTTATGACCTAAAGTCGACGGTGTGAACTTTAGCAAAGTGACAGAGCAACCAAACTAGTATCAGGACATTGATAGAATGGAAGTAATAAATTTTTTCCAGACTTTTTTCCCTTGCATAGATGTCATTATTTTTAAAATTTAAAGTGAAAATCAAACGCCGACTTAATAGCTTCTGGAAGGAACCTTTTGAGGCTCGTGGTTCCTAGCGATCCTCTTGACATCCGTCTATTAGATGATTCCTTTTAGTTCTTTACATTCCGTGCTTCCACCAACTCTGCATAATTCCGACATATCTTTCATTTTTTAAGCAGTTCGCAATAAAAACGCAAGGATGCAAAAATAATGCAAAAAGATATCACTGATTACAAGAGAGGATCTCAACCGGCAAGTTGTGTGTTCTAAAGTAATCAAACAGACCAACATAACAGTGGCTATCTTATTTATTGTGTAATCAATTGCAGCTCCTAGTATTGCATCAAATAACAATATTATTGTTTTCATTCCATTTTCATTTGTGCGCCCTCAAAGAGACGTTTTATCCTTGCTTAAGGATCCGGATTTGAAACATCGAATGAATCCCAGACTATGAGTTACATGCATTAACCACTCAGCCACCTATACCTCAATAACTGGACTAAAGAACGCGAGTTGAGTTGGTGTTTAGTCTTGCCATTGAAATGGTTGGTGCTGCTCTGAGAATTTGCTCAAGAGGTTTCTGTCGCCTCTGTTCGGATTGATACTACTTAGAGACGTGCTGTGCTTGCTACTGATGTAAGAACTACTATTAACGTATCCAGCTAGCATACATTGAGATCAATACACTGACAACATTCTGTGTATTTAGCGGCCACATAAAAAGGGTCGGCTAAGAAGACGCTGATCCTGAAGAACTGGCCCATCTTGTAAATGACCGTTTAGTAAAAGGAATTAGCAGCCCTAGGAATTGATGTCTGTGATTTGCTGGTGGCAAATGATGTACACACGACATCTCTGGGTTCGTAACTTGCAAGAGGAATAACAACATCTTCATCATCGTCTCTAGAAGGATATTTAGGAATAATAGTAGGCTTGACTTTAGATGGAGAAGGAAAGTACTATCACGAATACTTACAACGTTTGCATTTTTTAATTTTTAATTAATAAATGTATCTGTTATGTATACGTGAGGTCGAGGGCAGGTACTACACCATGAGGTTAGCTTCTTATCAATATATTGAGGTAACTTATTAGAGAAGAATATTTACAAGTATGAAACTGACACATAGCGATCTACTTCCATCCACAGTCAAACTTACTCTGTCTACACTTAACAGGAATCACGCTTTTATACATAAAGGACTGGGCACAAAACTAATTAACATATATTGCACAAGAGAATCCTCTGCTCTTTATAATAGTATCTTCTATTTATAAAATTTTGACAACATATTAATTTCTAGTAATAAATTTAATGATAAAATTGCTCCTTCAAGAGTACTCACCACTCCCAACCCCCCCCTGTTTGTGAAAAGCGCCAAGGAAGCAACGTTCAATTGCATCATCAAAAGACTGCCCAGTATTCTGAGAAGTACGATAAGCCATATCAAAGTCATAGGCGATAATATCAATACCCAACGTTAAATGCGAGGTGCAGAGGGTGCTGCTTTGTTTGATTCTGGCCAAAATATACGTGTCAGAGGGGCAGGGGCAGTGATCAAGGTAAACCTACAACCGCAAAGGAATAAATTGAAATTTTTATGCTAAAGATTATCGCAAATCCTTCCTTTTCGATACGGGCAAAATTGATTTCTTCTGCAGAACTCAAGATCCTTGAAGCAAATGCTATTGGCCTCTCAGCACCATCAGACAGTTTGTGACTTATAACTGCGCCTAAGCTATATGTACTAGCATCCACACTCAGAACAAATGACTGATGTGTATCGAAATGGACTACTTTATCACCCGTCAATAGTAATTGAGCCTGTTGAAATTATGAATCACATCCATCAGTCCATTTCCATGGGTGATCATGCTCTACCAAATAGTGTAAGGGATGTAATTTGAAAGCCAAATTGGGGAGAAACATAGAAATTAAGCATACCCATTACTGACTTAAGTTCTGTGACAATTGTTGGCCTTGGAGCCTCTTGGATAGCTTCAATTTTGCCTTGAGCTGGACGAATAGATCTTGCTGTAAAAACTTGCATTCGGCCTCACTCATTTTGATATCAAACTGAGAAAACCATGCATGTATATCTTGTGTATTCAACGTGGGTTGAGAATTTCCGATATAGCATTACAACTGTTGATAATCTTTGTCTCTTCAAAGAAGCCAAATGTTATGAAACAAAAAACAATTAAAATGTCGTTTATATAACCAGACTCTCTAATCTTTACACACTTTGCTTGTTTCTCACATATTCATTTACGTATTATGTATGCAAACATTTTTAAACGGCTAGTCTCACGCATCGTCGGAAAAGTCATACAGTATGCGCATCACTTGTAAAGCGCAAATTCTCCTGAAATTTCAATTCATTACCACAAAACTGGCATATTATTACCTGTTTACAAATCAGTCAAAACTCTGTAAATGAGGGTGTTTGCATTAAGGTAGGAAGAAGACTTGTTGGCGGAGGAAATGTTTTGATTGCTACTTCAGAGGAGAGACATTACTTTGGAAAACGCTTGATAAAGCCATTCTTAGCCAACCTACTCTAAAATTTGGAAGTATTCCTTGGTTGAGCACAAATCTTGCACTTTTATTTTGAAAGGGTAACAGGGTTGTATAGTGTGGTTCCAAACTCAGAAAGGGTTATGTATGAAGGCGTAACATATCCAACAGATCTTCCCAAATGTTCTGTCGAAGTTAAACTTCAGTCATATTGATTGCCTTTCTAAGGTTTCAATGAGATTCTTTCCATTTTGGATGTACATTAGCAACGTAAATGAAGATTGTATAATTACGGCACCCAATAATTTATATGGAATCAAATTTTTTCCAGTGACTCCTCTATTCGAAATAGATGTTCAGGTTGGTCGTTGAAACTCAATTCAACGCCAATCAGAATCGAGCATCTATCACTTGAGATAACATTGCTGATGTATTTTCAGCACCTTGTTTCCTCCAAAATGTACTACGTCAAACTAGAATGGGGATCGCTTGGTATCTTATTGCGCCTAGTCTTTGACGAATGACTTTAGAGGGAATCGTTTTCCAGCGTAGTTCAAGATCAATAAAAAATGTCAAACAAAACCTGGATTCATGATCAGAGATTAGATTGTAGATTGGAACTGCATTTTTCATAGCAATGTTCTATTGGACGCAAGGAAAACAAAACGGATTGATACCACATGCTTTTAATGGAAGGTGGTCTTGAAGTAGTATGTACTACGTCTACTAGAAACGTAAAACGATGGCATTTGAAGAGATTCATTCAACTCTGGGTTCGGGGGGAGGGAGTGAAATGTTTTGCAAATATTGTCACATAATAATAGCTTTTATATTGCAAAACCATTTGCTATACGATACATATGATCTCTTGATGCTAGTAATTCTTCAACACATGACTTTGCTTAATTACGAGAGGGACAAGGTGGGATTTAATTTTAGGATCGAAAGGGAAAAGCATACAAGATATGTTTTCCTATTCTTCTGTAACACCCAACATGCTTGTTGTAGCCTGACAAACTATTACAAAACTACTACTACTACTACTATTACTGCTGCTTTTGCTACTATTAATAGAATTACTAAAATTACTACTTTTGTAGAGGGGTCGTTTATCCTTCTAGTTTGTCGACGTTCTGTAGCTTTGTTAAAATCGGCCTCGCACGACAAGAGATGAAAACATCCAAATTTGAGGTTCTGGTGTAAGAGGAAAACTTCTGAAGGTTTTGCACGAATTACAGTCATGGCTATGTTATAGAACTATCTGACTAGGAAGAACTAGAGAGAAATCATATACATTTTGGAAAAACTTTACATATGGGCTTCCTGATCAATGGGTAAAAAGAGGTCATTGGATGAATTTCGTTGTGCAGATTATTTCCACTTGGAGAAATAAGCATTTTTTCATTAAAGATAAACTGGATCTGAAAGATATCAAATATACAAAAAATATATAAAAAAAATTCCTCAAATGCATCTCGCTTTTTACACTGCCTGGAAAAAATGCCGGAAAATGTTACACCAAGAACAAGTTAAACAGAGCATATGATTGTTAAACCAGATGGCTAGATATAGAATATTTAGTGCACAAGATAGTATGATTGCCGCCCAACACAGGGCATGTTCTGAAAACAATTTAAATGGTAGTTAAGTAAGGTTTTACTCTCCTGATTGCACTAAATTCCAGGAAGCAAGATGGCATTACTTTAATTTCTGTCATATCAAAAAACTAATCAATGGTCAATGTGACAAGACACTAGATATCTGGGACATAATAACCGTCCATTACGCATGTCTACAATAAAAAACACTCTGCCCCTGATAAAGCCTTGAATAAGGCTGCACTCCTGTAGTCCTCGGGGCATTTTTATCATCAACCTAACTGAAAATATATTTTGTACCATTTCACCATGACCTTTACAATAAATATAACTGTATTCGAACGGCAAAATAATTAAATATTTCTATCAGGAAAACAATCAATCTACTTATTCATTCTGTATTGTACTGTATATTATAATTTGACAATCTAGACTATCTAGAACAAAACAACCTTTTTCTTCTTCTTCTTCTTATCATTATTATCATCATTATCATCATTATTGTTATTATTCTGTCGCTAAATTTTACGTAAGCGATTAGCTCATAGTTCGTCTCCTAGAAGTCATCATTCAATGGATCATGATGTGGAAATTAAACGTATCTTTTGGCGGTATATCAATTGCTTCTTTAAAAGGCCAAATTCTATGATAAAATCATCATTTAACGCTGCTACATGTTTAGAGCATTTTCGAAAGATATTCAGTAGTAGTTTTCCCAAACGTTCCTTCTTCATTCCAAAATTTGAGACCTTGGAAATCACTTTCGACCATGAACCACCGATCTATCAAGACGTCACCTATGCAATCCGCTGGATGAAATCTAATGGATCGCCCTGTTCTTTGGACCAGATATCAGTTTTGCTGTTCAAAAGATCGCCGTTTCTACGTTCATCTGTCAATAAATTAGTAATAATAATAATAGTAATAGACACAGTAGTGGCATAGTGGTAGAGTGTCAGCCTCACACTCCGAAGGTCGTGAGTTCGAACCGACACTGAGCTTGCCTGACATGATCCCGGAGGTACTGTGCTCTGTCTTCTGCTCTGGCGAAGTGGGAAACTGTGTTTCGAGAGATAGGGCAGAGGGGGACTACATGCGTGAATAGCAAGGATAGCAAGCACAAAATAGTATGACAAGTAAGCTTAGTAAATTATAGTAAGCAAAATAGTAAGTTAACCACGAATAGATTGTCATCCGGAAAGGGAAAGTAACCCGTTCCTAGAAGTGGCCTCGGCCTTGATCAGGGTGAATACAATAAAAAAGGTAACATCCCGTCTCAATGGAAGCAGGCTGTAACTATTGTTATACATAAGAAAGGTTCAATCGATCAGCCAGTAATTTCTCCTTCAATAACGTTAGAGTCAGTGCCTCCGAAGAATTTCACTGTTGTTTTCAAAAACGGTCTTTATGGCCTTTTAAAGGTCAATAATTACATAGGGCCCTCTATTCATAAACGATTTATAAAAGGTTTATTTGGGATTTTCGAACATACTGCTCACTTATCTTATCTCGTTCAGAGGGCAAAATTGAAACAGAGGTCTCCTGTTTTAACTTAACTTGATTTTGATAACTTGAAGTAGAGTATTCAGTAATTCCCGTGATATTAAAATATCATCACGTTCCTCAAACTGCATTAATATGATATCCAATCTTTATGACCATGTTTATACCTCGTTGACGTACAGTGAGTTTCGCACTGAACGTGTTCATGTAGGTAAAGGTGTTGTCTTGTCGAAACGTAAAACTCGTAACTGTGAAGTCCAATCGTATGAACTAAACACAGAAACAACAAATCCAGGTAAGCGCTAAGGTTATACTTCACGTTGTTATCGTAGTCATTCGATCCGAAAAAAAACATACATAACATAACAATCAGAATTTTACTTTACTACAAACAATGAACGAAATTTCTAAGAAACAGTATAAAGTCACTTACTTCGTCACGGACATCAAGTTCCTCCCACTTTACTCGACTAAACTAAAATTGCGAATGGCTAATTTATGGACCATAGGAAGTGTTAATCGCGTGAAGAAACAGGTGTCTTGAAGGTGATTCCTGAAGTCCCCTTATATTCAATCTGCCCATAAATACGTTTGTGCAGTACATCAAAACATGAACGATTCACTCAACTTGACTACTGCTACTCAAATTTTTTTAAACCTCGTCATATGTATCAATTTGCTGGCGATACAGCAGTTTCAAGTGGTCATGAGTATGCTTTCATGATTTGGCGCATATGAGGTGGCAGAACTTTAAGGGTTGAAAAATGTAAAACCTTTAGTATTGCTAAGATTGGCTCATCACCGAAACAGCTTAGGCCAAACCTGCTGTTAAACCAAAAATCTGTGTCTGTCGGGGAATATAACGAAAGTTTCAGATATCTAGAGGGGTTTTACAACTTTAAAATGGACAACACTAAACATAAAAAGGCTTTAATAACAAATGTTTACGCAGATATGAAGTGTTATGGTATCTTTCGCCGATTGTTAGAAATGCCATTAGATGGCACTTTGGATTTCATGTTGCTCGTTAAAAGCAAATATAGCCTGAACAATATTGACATCTCTACAAAATATCAACAGTGTCAGGTATCAATAAGGAAAAAGTTGCTCTGCACAAGATTCAGACATAGACTATATTTTTCAAAGTACAAAAGTTAAAAATATTGAGTAAGACAAATTTGCTGGTAGTAAATCCGCGGCTAAATATCTGAAAGAATTTATAGTAATTTACAAACTGAATACTCAAAGTATCGTGATTAGGTCAATTAAGGGAGACCTAAAAGACCGAATTCGGGTTTGGCATGGTGCATTAAATAGTTTGCCCAAAAATATTTACAGCTTTGCCATCTGCTACGTAAACAACTCTCTTACTACGTTAAAAAATCTCCAACGATGGAAAATATCTGATAGCAGTCTTTGCAAAGCGTGTCTGAATTGACTCTACAGTATGTCGTCACTGGTGGCTTTGAGCATCTTAAAGAGGGAAGGTACAACTAAAGACATGACTTCATCCTTATCAAGCTCGGCAAATTTTTATATTCAAACGGAGATTTAGATATCTATGCTCACACCCCTGGCTACAAGTCTCCATCCATAATCACCGGTGATTGTGAAAGAAAGCTACTTGAATGTATTTGAACGAACCGTAGGCTTTGAAAACAACCTCCAGCGAAATGCTGTTAGAATGCGTGAAGAGTACCATCAACTCTGTACCCGACTAAGAGCATCATGTTCTGTGAAATTTGTAAATCTGAGTATGGGGTCCATTGAAACACTAGCTAAATAAACTAAATCATTCACTGACTTCCTTGAGTGTATTGGCATAAGTAAAAGACAATCCTTTTACATCTGTAAGAAGCTATCTGTTGCATGCGAGCTACATACGTTTTGGTTTTGTTCTAATGATTCTTTTAATTTGTTTTCTTATTTGATACGTAAGTTAATATTTTTTTCACAGATTTGTTCTATAATTTCACAGTTAAACCGTCAACGAAAAAAATAAATACAATGTTTGAAAAAAAATGATTACTGTCTTGGACCAGTTGATTATCCATATGTGAGATGGTTGAGTTACGCTTGTTGAACGGAAGTTGCCAACGTACTCGTAACCTCTCACGAAAAGAACTAGGACTGTGTTATTTCGTATAATTACATCATTACGATAATTGTATTATCATGATTATTTTCGTTAACTTGAAGCGCCACAGATATTGCAAGATCTCACAACATTTGTTTTCATACTGAGCATGACAGTCATTAATACAATAGTGTATGATGTAAGTTGTAAGCAAATGTACCGATACTTGCCTCATCATTCTTAACCTCGCTTAGATCACGCTGTATTTAATGTAAAATAAGTATCCTTTCGCTTACCTTCTTGAGTAATTGTACATTCCATACATATTTTAGTATGCCATACATACAGTAGGCCTAGTCTTTGACTGATTTAATCAGTTGTGATCGACTGAAGTACTCTTTAACAGTCAAAGACTGCATCATCGCCGGATCTATTGTAGGAATTCGTTCGTGGAATTCAGCAGACTATCACCTAGTTATTGCCATCGGATATTTTGACCCCTTTTTCTATAATATTTATATGTATATAATATATATATATAATTTATATATACATATATATACATATATATATATATACTGGAACGGTGCAGAACGCTAACACAAAATTATATCGTGTCTTCCGGTCACGCCGCACCGTCGCCCTCACAAGATTAACAATCAGAAAGAAATTCAGGCAAGCCATGCAGCTGTAAGCAATACCAGTAGACCCTACATCTTAAATGGAATCAAGAGGAAGATGAGAAAATTTGCAATAATCCTGTTGACAGTGTTGTGTTCATTTAAGGTCTATGTATGCTAAACTTTGACTAGATATATTCTTATTTGTTTTCAGATTTCTGTCTGGATACAGTTAGGACAAATTCTGAAGTGTCGTATTTACAATTTTGAGCTTGTAAATCAAAAAATTTTATATTTAGCACATGCCTGCCAATAAATAGGGAATACAGTGGCTTACTCATAACAGATACTAGTTTTTATCAACTGTCTTTATTATGAAGTGTCACGTATGCCAATGTCACTAAATCATCCCTTTCTTCTTTATTTATTTAGATTCTGTCTTTTTGGAATATTCAAAGTCTCAAGTAAAAACAGACAATTTTGAGGACATTCATGTTGTATCTAATAGTGAAGAACCAGAAGCACTGTGGTATTTTATAATTTCGTGCATGGAAAGTTGTGTTCATTCAAGACGGTGTCTCAATTTTTTTTCTAAAATTTCGTCCAAATTTGTGCATTATTACATCTATCATGGATGTAGTTATGCGCAAGTACTATTCTGAAAATATTTTAGTACAAACTGGATAGATAATCATCGATTAGTGTTCTGTAAACTATCCCCTTGTTTCGTAATTGAGTCATTGACAATTTGTTCCGAATTGACTTTGTGGACAGCAGTGATCATGGATACATTTATGTGCAAAGACTTCAAAAAATGTGTATGTGTACAGACTGGGTAAATTATCACTGATAAGTTTACTTGAATTTTTATCTAATAGGATTATGTTATTTGTTTGTTTCTCTGCATGGGTGATTTCTAGAGAGTCGACTCCGTAAAAACACACTATTAATTTATGTGATATACATTTCACGTATCATTTTCAGGTGTGTCAATTAACTTTAATTTAGTTGCTGCTCTTTATATGCATTGGATAGATTGGAAATTGACTTTAAAATGCACACTATAGATAGAATGAGCTTTACAGTGTTGACGCTGTATTGATTTTGTGATTATTGTTTGTTTTTTATGTAGAGCCACGTGTACATGTCAATTAGTTTAGATGAGATTCTGAATGAATGCAATTATGACGTTCTAGATTTCACGTTTCTGACTCTCCTTGAGAGGAACCCACAAATCTTATAGGCTTGATTTGCCCTTTGCATAAGCCTTGTTTGCTAGTTGAAACATGTTCTGCTTTAGAAAGGACAGATGAATGATTGTAAACTAGGCCAGGCATCTGCTTATAGACCCTTGCAAGTTTGAAGACATTGTAACTGAACAGCAAATACGTTACAATTTCTGCAGAAAGGACACCCACTATATTGTCTAACTGACAATGCCCCAGTTTTGCACCCCTGCTGTAATCACCACCAGCCGCCACTGGATCCATGTAGTTATAAGATCACCCTGGCCCGTACCATGGTGAGGGGTTATCGGGTGCCAAAGTCACCCTTGATTGAACGGTGCTCTTATTGAAAATGAGACATTATAAAAGGTGAACAATTAGAAAACATAATCATACACATAGGCTGTGGTTGAATCAAGTTCAAGGTAATCACTATTATGCAGGATCTAACTAGGGATCTAAGGTAGCTTTCGGAAAGTCCAATATACACTTGGTCCCGATTGCAGTCAACACAGGTCCGCTTTGAGAGTTTTGGCTTTTATCCCTGCTCAGTGTAACATTTTCCTTGTCAAAATCTATAAATTTAAGTCTTCTAGTGGCTTCCGCAGCATCTACATATCGATTTTTGACAGAATAACATGCAAAGATACTTTGATGTGGTGCTTGATCCTTGGCTTCCTCTGCCTTTACTAGATGAAACACTGTCTTCCATGTCTTCCTGGATGGTATGGCAGAAGAAGGGTAATTGTCTGATGTAAATCTCCTTGGTCAGTTTGCGTTCTGGCTCTCCTCTCCCTAGAAGTGTTAATTTCACTATCCAAGGCATTCTTATCACCTTACTCAGAAACCAAGTCTGTACTGCTTCTACCCTCTTTTCAACCACCTTGCATATGTTGCAACATTTACAGAGCAACTAGAAAACAGGGCAGGGAAGAAAATGTACAATTGTCTTAATGAGTAGATACTCACCAAATTGGTCCTCCATTCTATCTACTGCTTGATTATCCAAGTGAAAACTTTATAGTAGTTCGTGCTTGCCATTTTCAGTATCTAATTACTCTCAGATTTGAATGGTTTTGGATTTGGAAACTTGGCGAGAGCTTTAACAAGGCAGGTGACAGGATCATGTCCGTTACTTTTGGCATTCAGTCATTGTTTCTTACAGATGGCAGATTCTCTCCTCTGTTGTCATTTGAGAAATTCTAAATACACATCAAGATTTATTAGTCTTCCTTCACTTTAATGCACTATGGGTGAGTGCATTCCTTCTTCCTGTATCTCAGTCCTTTAATTTCGTCATGTGTCTTTTATAATTAAGTCTCTCTAGCCTCTCGATTTCATCACAATGGTCATTCAGAATTTTGTTTTCCTTCTTGTTTTTATTCTATTTTTCTACTGTTATTCATTGCCTGTACTGTTAATAACTATGGTTTATATATTTGCCCTTTCCTTCCAGTTCAAGTTATGCTTTTGTGAAATTCTGTGGCTATATTTTGCCATTAAAAGTATGAATTAATGATGCATGCATCCAAGTGAGACAAGGCATTTTGAAATGTACTTCAGATCATTTTGACTTTGTCACAAAATAAAAAAAAATTGTGGTATGTGATTGAAATTTAGTTTATAATATTTGGGCTAACTTGATACGACCAAGCTTAGATACTAGATAATATTAGCATAACCCGAAATATGCAGTGATACCCTAAAATCTTCAGATTGTGAAAGGAAATTGTATTATAGGTAGTAATAGCCCTTAAAACAGATAGGTGACCTATGACGTTGGAAATGACTGATCCATTTGTTTGACCTTCCCCTCACTTGCTGCTGAGACTTAGTGTTAAGGGAAGTTCCTTACTCACAACGCGTTACTCAGTTCACTGCATGAAAATCACTATGTAACACCTCCAAGAGAGTATAATACACATAGATCGTAAAGTAGAGAAAACTTACGTCATTCTCTGTCTCATTAGCACATTAACGTAACAAAGTCTTCCCTGCCGAGCTTAAGATTCTATAAGGAGTTTGCCGAACATAAAAAAGCCATATTACTTTTCCTTGTTTTGATAATACAACCCTCCTACTCGATACAGTAACATACAAAAATTTTGAATTCCCTGTTAAGTACGGCATTCCACTGTGAGCTAGGCTTTCTCCTGAAACGTGCACTGGGCCTAATAGCTCCAGAATCATTGCAATATGTCACTGAAGAATCTAAAATAAACTGATAAATAGCATTATTGTGTAAGGGTTCACTCCTTACTCGTGTTTTTCAAAATACTCACCTTAAGTGTCAGTGTTTAAATAGGTTTCAACTTTTAAGCACAGTGGAACCCCGGTAACGCGATCACCTATGGGACCAGCTTCAAATGGTCATTTTAGCGGGGTGGTCGTCTCAGCGAGGTTGCGATTTGTGGTGAAATCTTCCACCTCAAAAACCCATATCAGCAGCAGTAAACTATTTTTTTTATTTCTGTTCCTCATTAATTGTGATTAACTTATTACACCTCGACCATGTAATCGCACCTACCGTCCGTCATCCGGCGGCGATTCGCTGCGGTCCTATCCCGCAATAAAATAAGAGAAACGTGACTTCGAGTATTGTAAGCGTACATGTAATAAATAAATTTTATTTAAATTTACGAGCTGCAACATGTCTTCTTACACTCAGGATCTCAATGACAGGGTGCAATCAAGAGGCTCAGGGCTTGTGCAATCAGCGTAAAACAATGTTAACCAGCATACCGAAAGATCACTGATTAGCATTCAACACATCACATCAATAATCCAAACATCAATTGTGTACAGTAGTCTTGAAAAGTACATTATTAGTCCACAGCAGGGTGGGCACTAAAAAAATTCAGAATTGACGTTTGTTTTCCCTGGGTCACTGAAAATTCACAAAGACCGTTTCGTAATTCGTACAGCGAATCGAGCCAATTTTTGATCGGTTTCGGCTGGTGTAGGCTGGTCGCGTTCCACAAGCCAAACACGTCACTTAATTCTCCGTGGTCCGGTTAGCAGGGTTCTATTTATGTATGGAACCGACAAGCTGGCGGTCGCGGTCTGGGAACAGCGGTGATTGCTTTGGCGAAGTTATTGAATAGAGATTAAAGAAGGAAAAACTCAGGATCGTGAAAAGATTGTTGTGTTGGTGAGGTGGTCGCGTCACTGAGGTGGTCGCCAACCGGGGTTCCACTGCAGTTGCTTTAGAGTAACTAAATCACTTACCCCGGCAAATATTAAACGGAGTATTTTCGTCTTTTTCTGTTTTATTAGCTTTTAATTGACGTCATAGGCCCTTTTGTTCCAACTATCAAAGAAATTTCAAAAGGACAGAATGTCTTGACATTGAACTTTTTCTGGGGAGTCGGAGCAACTTGTCGAGTTTAGCTTTCATAATATATAGAGGTTGACAACACATATCTTCGATATTGAACAAATCCCTTGCTAACTAACTAAAAAACGTAAATTATAATAATAAAGGTCAAAACAAGCAAATATGGGATGAAATATGGATGATTAATAATTGATGGCATATAATATGCGGCGAAAGCTTTGTCTGTCATGGTCGCTTATAACGGATAACTCGTGACTTCTATGACGAGGCAGCCTTAAGAGTTATAGGCGCAAACAACACTGGGAGCCATTAACTTGGTACTTTGTGATCTTAGAGGAATATGTATTTTCTTAATAGTACAGAAAGCTCTGTTCAGGAACTTAATGTTCGTAGTATTTTCCATACCACAAATAATTCTAGGGCATTTCCACAAATTCATAAAAAGGGGTGGTGGTTATCATCAGGAGTTTTCATCGACAGCCTAGTTTTCGATAGGATTAACATACTAGTTTGGGCCGCTGTCCGTTTCAAATGTATGACATTAGTAAGCTCTGCTACCTAGGTAGTCGTAAGTTCGAATCACACGTGGATGCGACCGTGTTCACTAGAAATGCATACAATTTGATCATATAAGCGTCTTCTAAAATGTGTCCAGTGAAGGTATAAACAGTCTTCTGGAGTGAGAGGTAGCTACTGTATTCTTCCTGTCTTGACAGAAATAGTTCTGTTCATCAATATAGGTTGTCAATCAACACATTGTTGCTATTCAATTCGGAAGATATGAAACTGTTCAGAAACTCTACTTTATCAAGTCGTGCTATTTTTTATCACATTTTTTCAACTGCTAAAGTTGCGCTGTTTGACTTCACCTAAGGCATTGGCACATTAGGATTACATATGAGACGCTATAAAACGCTAGAATTTTGAGATGTACTTTGCTAGAATAGCCAAGTTATACTATTATAGAAAATTTCATGCTAAGGCGTACTTTCCTAGAATCCCTTTGTGAGAGTAGATACTAGTACCCTAACCCTCACCCTCACCTTAACTTGATTCTAGGATAGTATATCTATGGTTAAAAAAATCCGTCTGGGAAAGTATATCTCTAAAATTCTAGCATTTAACACAGAATGTGTTACCACTTGTTTCTTCAACTCATGTATAAATCTCCAGATTTTTCCAGGCAGAAAATGTTGCCATTGCCGTGCTTCCAAAATTGCAGTGTTATGCCCTTCTTTATAAACTGCAGTGCGAAATCCACAATACTCAAACAAACTAAACTGCAACTGGCAAAATAATACCCAGTATCCGCACGTATATTTTTGAAAACTCACTAAAATACGGAAGCTTGGAGAGGCTGCCAACTCAAATGGAAGCAAATCACACAACTAACACATAGATGGACTCAGTTACTAGCTACCCAAATGTCTCTTGCCTTACAACAAAGCATGCTTAAAATACTTAGATAAGTTTACCGTATACTTTCATTAAAGAGTTTTGCAGCCACAAAAGGCAAATAGAATGAAAAGAAATACTCCCATATTGTGGTGGGAAGATATTCAAATTTTCTCCAAATTGGCTTCGTACTTGCGTTGTTACTGCTTAATGGGCCTTTCGTTATATAGTAAGCCGCCAATGTTTATCAGCTTCATATGTCGTGATCAGTATGTCATTTGTTATGACTCGAAGAAATTTAAAACTGTTTAAAACCGCTTTGATATCTACAAAATAATGCTGTCTTTCCACAACCATAACTTTTGTATCGTCAATAACATCTTTAGGATTTCAATTCAATAACTTTTATCAGCTAAATTTAATCTGACAAAATGTCATGCTTCATGTTATGACATTTTTCTTTTGCATGGGGCGCGGGTTCAAATCCCGTTGGTGACATACTTTTCTATTTCTTACCTGCTTCACTTGGAAGAAATCGCAAAGCAGACACTTGCTCAAAAACTCATCGTTGACATCTTTCTTACAGAATCAAGACACAGCAGTCACATATTATACATCAACATACTGAAAATTGTTGAAAGGGATGGCAGTATAGTATTCAGTGCCAGGTAAGACGATCTAAACAATAACAATGTACAATGCCATTCATGCATTTAACTGGTGTACAAATGGGGAGAACAGCTTACTCTTGAAATGCAACACTAACTTGGCGGGAGGTATGACGTCAGCTAACAACTATGAAAGTGACCTCCTAGACGCCATCTAATTGTAGGTATATGGATAGTAACAGGTCACCGAAGACTAAATCTTCAAGACGGGGAATGCTTCCTGATAAATACAGTAAAGCGATACTGTTCTGCCGTTATCCAATTGCGCATGCCAAACAACAGTCAAAGCCAGTTTGAATACATCCCCTGCTCACACCGAAAAACTGTCCATAAATTATGTCGCCATTATATTACAACTGTTTGTGCTCTCTTGGGTTTGCATAAAGGAAGACCGGTTGCACGTTTGTTGGCATGTGCGTTTCACGTGAGTTTGAGACTTTCTGCTGGTAACGTTACCTCACTGCAAAGCCAAATCTCTTGCTTGGCGCTATTACAATTCACGTGATACCCAGGCAACCCTTCATCGACAAAGTTAGCCTTTCTTACGTTTCCAGTCTCATTGAACGCAGTTTTCACACCCTTGATTCGTGTATGTATGCCTTTTACTCAAACGTCTTGAGTCCAATAAAAGTCCATCTTTCTTCATCTTTGGTTGCAGTACACATAAACAACCTTGGAAATTTACGTAAAAAATCCAAAACATCTTGGCAGCTCATGGCGACGCCATTTGCGTGGCAGTGATGCGACAATTGACTGGCCGTCATCCCCTCCTTATATGTATTCATCACCATCGCAAATACAGGAATGCAATTTAGGTCTCTTTCACCAAGAGTAAAGGCATCCTCTTCTTCTCCGCCTACAATCTTACTTTCAGTGACTTTCCCTTCTTCCTTCTCTTCTGCTGTCTTATCATTCGAGGCTTTTTTATCTGTTCTTGGTCGTTTCCGACTTTTCGGAGATGCCTTTGTTTCTGAAGCCCCCTGTGTCTCGTTTTCGAAAGCATCAGCAGCTTGTACGCCTTTAAATTGAGGTTTCTCTCGTTTTACTTTTATTGTCTTTTGTTGCTCTTCTGCAGCCCGAAGAAGCTCTCTGACGGCATTTTCAGGACTCTCCGCGTAAGCATCTTGGTCATGCTATTGAAATGGATACAAAAATAAAAGTTAGAGATAAAGTGCAATTGTGCAAGCATGAGAGTATTGCAACAACCTTTAATTTGTAGTTCTAAGTGACGGTGTTAATTTGAGACTGGCTGAAATAACCAATAGCGTGGCATTTTGTGGACTACGTTGATAGATCAGAAGGTGACTTGCATCCCTAACTACCTGTGAATCTCCCCTTGTCTAAGGCATCAATGTTTGATCCCCTTAAACGACAGATTGTAAGATTTTGCGTACACGTTCCTGATTATCTTTCTATACTTTCTGTGCTTCTACAGATACCTTCTTTTTATTGCACCTGCGAGAGACAGAGACAAGGGGGGGGGGGTATTTTTTCTTTGTTTCTGTCACTATCTTTAATATCAACAAGGCCACCATCGAACAAATAATACACACTGCTCTCCGCAAATAACGATATTTGCGTTAGCAAGCTCGTTCTTGAGTATGAAAAATTAAAAGAACCCTAATAGGCAGTTACAATGCTGTGGTTACCAAAAGTTTGAATACAGACATCGCTAAATTTCACCACTTTTCCTGTGGCGCAACGGACATCATAATCTGTGAAGTGAGTACCCCAGGTTATTATTACCTCAGCAGCCCTACAATTTAAATTCAAGGTAATGCTTATCGTAATATGTGGACGAGCAAGCACTTGCATTGGAGTATTTTGATAAAGTTAACTTCCACAATTTACTAGAGACAGCACAGCATGGATAAAAGATGTAAGACTTAATGCTCTTACTTTTTGCAATAATTCCAAAGTCACAGACCGAATTATTTATAAACTTTCAAGTATGTATTTTCGAAACTATTTAAAAATGATAATGCCTAATTGATCGTCAAAATCCAGCTACATACTAAATATCTTCAGGCCCGACTGTCTATAGTGGAGTAGCCTTGCTTATGTAATGTTGTCGTCGTTACCAAAATCGGTGTGTGGGTAGTAGCAGCCGTGGAAACATACCTTTTGGAAATCACAGGTTACCGGAGTTAGACGTAGCACCAATTTCCATTTTGTTCTATTGTTCCTAGGCGCTCGTTAGGTGTGTCAATCGTTGAGTAAAATCGAGTACAAAACTTATTACGCAAGCCCCAGACTCCATTCAGAGATCAGTTTAGCGTGCGATACTTTGCGACGGACTTTATATATGGGCATACACGTTAACAAAGGCTATGCATCAAGTGGAGATAGAACGGGAAGGGTAGAACATAGGGAAAGATAGTTCGTAGTTTAATGAGTTCACTAGAGTACTCACGGACCAGTGTACAGCGACCAAACAAAATCAATGCAGTGCGGCATCTCTAGGAATAAAACGAGCCGTTCTTTTGTTCTCTGTAAGAGTTGGATAATCGGGGTTCTGTTTTATCTAGACACAAGGTACAACGCAAGGTGACATCAATAAACTAGAGTTTACTTTGAAAGACGAGAAGCCGCCCCAAATCTTTTCGCTACGTCTATTTCAGCCTACATGTGTACAGTCTTGCTCTCATATAAGTGAATATTCATCCTGTAGCCCAATTTCTCAAGTTAAGTGGCATCTTTACAAAAGGATCTGGCCTCGGTATCGGTAGAAAAAGGCTGACACCAATGCCCACATTAATACTCAGGTGGTGTTCACACTGTATTGGATAGGAATTCACAACGGCTTGAAAAGGGCACCGGATAGGCCTTTTGTTCACATACAAAGCAGGTCACTCCGCAATGATTTTCAAGTCCCGGGGCGGCGGTTCTAAAAGTGTTACGTTCTACAACGAATTGGTTTTCAAGTCGCAGTGGGATCAGGTT
>JAAAKL020005343.1:0-19467 GCA_010016065.2 Carybdea cf. marsupialis auct. non (Linnaeus, 1758)
CGAACCCAGGATCTCCCACTCCGAAAGCGAAGACTTTACCATTGCACTAAATAGTGCAATAGTAAAGTCGACAATCCCGCTAGTCGGTCCCGAATTCTCACCACCATCAGCACCCTTATTTTCTGTTTCGCTGTTAGCCTCATCGATGCTTTATCATTATGGGTAAAAATAATATATAATACTCATTAAAATACCCAATATCATTTACGCTTCGATATTATCATTTTCAAAATATCTTGAAAAAAAATATATATATGGAACAGCTGGACCCTTGTCATATCCCACAGGAAAATTCATCAATTCATTGCATTTTATTTTAACTTTGTTTTGCAACAGGGAGACCAAGGATTAAAAGTCTAATTTGTAGAATGATGGAAATATTGCAACCATTAATAAACCATTGATCGTATTTTTAAGGTACAAAGAAGGCATCGCTTGGGTGCAACCGTCTTTTTCTGGCAAGAAATTTGCGGGTTTTAGCATTTGCGGTCTACAACCATTTGGTTAAACAATTATCATTCTTCTTTCCTCCTTCCTGAAAATAAAAATTACCTGCTATAGTTTATGCCACAGGTAATCATTGGCTTGGTCCCTGTAAGCACAGGATGCAGCAAAGACAATATCTGTTTACCGGGCCAGTACTGCAGGAACTCAGTATGCCAGAACTGCCATCCTTCGCGGCATTTATGTGACGGACATGAGACTTGCTGTTCAGGGCTGCAATGCATCTATGGGAGATGCTATAGTCAACCTAAGGGAAGTCTAGGTATGTTTAACAGTTGCAAGGAAATTTGCGGCTTCTAGATTTTGGTGTTGTATTGCATTGGTTTAAGGGGCGTGGCTAGTCATTTCAAGTGGAGGTACAAAATAATTGATCAAGGAACCACGCCCTTCTTTGCCATGATGACATAGAAACTGTGATGGCGCTACTACAGTTATTGTTAGCTCTATCTAACGAGGGAGGAATCGTACTACCATGCTATCGTTCCTTGTATTCAATTCCAGTCCAGTCATCCTTTCCAATAACAAGTCAGGGACGGGGGAACAGGGGGCAGAGGGGCCATTGCCCCCCAAAGATTTGCCAAATCTCTTTTTTTCCCAGTGACCACTCACGAAACACCCCTTTCCACACAATGATCAAAGGCACCTTAGTGGAACGTGAAAAAGTAAATTTGAATCCAGCCCATTTGACCTCCCCAGTCTGCTTTACCTTGCCCCGCCACTGCAAGTAAAATCATGATGACAAGATTCATGACTTCAAACTACCGGAAAGATAGTGTTATGACAACTACAATGTTAATGTTATATTAAGACAAATTACGAGACTGACATTTCTGAGAATTTTAGGTGACATGTCCTCCCACTAGTTAAGCCACTGATTGCTTGCCAAAGTACTAACAGCCGAATCCCATCTATTCAATATACCCCAACATTGCTTCCACAAATATTTCGATACTTTTTCATTTTACCAGTTGCAACCAAGGCTAATGTGAAGAGTGAAAGTCCAGACACAATGCTTTGCTAGGGATGTTGGGTGTTAGGGATGTTCCTACAGGAACGTGAACATCCTATTGTTGAGAGTGCCTGTTTTAGGGATTTTTGGACGATACACACGCCCTACCGCCTTTAAGTTATGCAAAATCAGGCAATCTTAAATTTTATTATTCCCTGAGGCCGACGGCAGGCATGAGTAAAAGGAACCTTATCTAATACGTTACTGTACAGTGGCTTGTGGAATTGTGGTGTGTGATATCTTGGAAATGGAAACCAGTTCATACTGGGGGCAAATTGTGGAAACACAAAAAAGAGGAGTTGCGCCCCTCCCTGCCTTCGGGCAAAAGCCGTACAAAAAAGGGAGCATTTAGGTCGCCCTCGACTGCGGTCGAACAATTTGATTTTTTTGATTTTCATAATCGTGACGTCACAATTTTCCTCCGCATATCGAAGTGAGTTTTGTGCTTGGTACTTTTTTTATGAAATGACAAGAGCCTTTTGGTTTTTAAAGAATGGTAATACATAAATAGCCACTCTGTCTGGTGTTTTGATTTAGACGTATAGTATTTCTAAATTTAAAATCAGCATACATGGTGAAAAAAGTGACAACGGCTCCTCCGCCGCCGGAGTTGACACGTTCTAATAGCTTTGTATGACGCGCTTCTATAATTTCACATTTAGGTGTGGGTCTGGGAACAGGTCTAGAACTGGTCCAGACAAAGGGGAGAGATTTCTCAATCCCTCAAATGACGACAACGTCAGGATCCTGGTCGACGGGGTCATCTATAATCAACAGGGGTTTAGATAGAGGTTTGGTGACCCTGATGTACGTACTGGTAACAGGCACAGGGTACTAATCTACTTGGTTGCATAGTTTCCAACTTAAGATAATCCCACAATTTCTATGCCCCTCGTCCTTTGCTTATAGGTTCCCTATGTGAAAAGGATGGAGACTGTGCAGGAGATGCGTGTTGTGTCATGGAACCGACAATCGGCTCCAACATGAGTATCTGCAAACCTAGATTGGCCGAGTTTCACCAATGTTCACCCATTTTGTTTAGAAAAGTCTGGGTCAATGACTCCGAACCACAATGTGGACCTTGTCGTCAGGGATTAAAATGTGTACAACGAGGGTAAGTGTACAGCTCAACAAAATATACTATTTGTAGTTTGCCAATAACATAAAAATAAACATTGTTCTATCGATATTGTTATTGTAATCTGACATTTATCTAGTTTTGGTCTCCGATTTTGTGACAACGAGCTCGTCTTTCTACTTTCAAAATCTTGTAATATTTATAATTTTTGTCCTACCATACTACTGTGTAACTTGTTTTCTTGGTTTTATGATCCTAGAGTATCCTGCCACTTGGAGACTTAAGCTTTATCTTGCCATGTTTGTCAGTACTTTTCTTATAATCATTGTCACGCGATTCTGTTGTTGCTATACAAGTCTTGAGTTTTGGTTTCTTACCACTTATACGGAGGATGACGTCACAAATCAAAAGTTTTGGAAATAGGACGATTTGACTCCAGATACCTGAAGACAGCCCTAGAATAGGCAGTTTCTCAATATACGAGACCTGTAACGTATATAATGTTTAAACTAGAGTCGTTCGAATTTTAAAAATCTCTGGTCAAAACTCTCTTAATTTTCCTTGGATCCTAACGTTAGGATCCAGCATCAAATAACAAGGTTTTGTTAGAGAGATTTAAAAGTTTGAAACCTGATATCTCGGTGTTGGGTAAAGGCAAGACTCTCAATTTTGGCCATTGACGTTCTCACTAATAGGGCTACATGAATATTGAGTATTTTTCCGTAATTCAAACATTTTTAAAATAGTGACGTCACACTTACCCCCGCATCAAGGGCGTTGCAACTGGAGACATGATTCTGTTCTTACAATATCATATTTTCTGTCTTCTTCGAATCCGGGGCTTAGCATCTGAATCAATATTCCAGGATATCAATCTCCGTGCATTATTAACGGACCCTATCTTCACTCTGAGAAGATAAATCGATCACACAATTCGTTACATCTTTTAGAATCAACTGTCTGTCTGAGAATAATCTGCAAAGAACTTTTGAGCTAAAGAGTCTTCAGCATCAACAGTTGTGCCAACACTTGAAGATAATTTGGCAAAGTCAAGTTCGTTACTCTAAGTATGAGTGCAGTTGGTGGAATGACAAGTGGTAGTAAAACTTTGTAAATTATGCTTAAGGACTTTAACGTCAGATATAGTAATTTTCCTTAATAAAGATAATATCTTCTGCAATCATAACTATCTATTTCTTTTCTGTAAACAAAATATTGATTGATTCAGCTCAGAGCTTTTAGCTAAGTAGTTTGGGTTGGTTTGGTTTAGTTGTCTTTCGGTTTAATTTATTCTTTTTGTTTTCTGTTATGCCTGTAACGTCTGCTATACAAATCAATGACAGAAACAAAAATTTGCGGTTTAATAGATGATTGTTATCATTATTACTGTTATTCTTTTTATTTTCAGGTATATTTTTTGATCTTATCGTATATCATATCGTGTTATCCATTATGCCTGTAAAGAGATTGATGGATTGTATAGATTGAATAGACAAATAAATATTTGAAGTTTAAAAAATTATTAGATATGCCTGTAACATGATTATCTAAATTTTAGTTCGTCAATGAAACAAATAAATAAGATGTTTGAAAAGATTATTATTATTATTGCTAATAATAAGCAAATAAATGGTATTGAAGTTTAAAAAAAATATATTATTATTATTATTGTTTAATCCAATGCCAGAACGGCGCAGCCGAAGCATGAATAGATCCAGAAGCCACGTGCTCTCGATCAGCCATTGCAGTTATCAGTTCAGATCCTTTACAACCAGCTTCCCCTTCAATTATTGACATCAGTGTGACAGAAGGGTAGCACACTCCTCTTTTTAAATCTGGAGACCAAAATAGGAGATGTTTTCCTACTAGAGGTACTGCAAGTGAAATCTGTCTTTGTCTCACAATCTCTGAAAAATCGGGTCAAACAATCTAGTTCCTGCAACAATGCGTCAGCTTGGAACTTTTGAGATACATCTCTTTTTCCATAAGCCATTATCAAATGTTGAAGACAAAAGAGACATCAAGCTTCTGATGTTCTTGTCGATTGTCAACAGAGACCGTCTAAGACACTTCATCTCCTAGTTTGCTGCTGCTGCTGATGCTGATGATGACAATGATGATGATAAAAATAATGATGATAATGAGAATGATGATGATCAGAATGATGATCATTGATAATGTCCTCTAACAGGGCAATTATTTCAGTAAAAATTTAAGAAGTCTCCAGAAAACATCAGGTTAGCAAACAAAATACATGAATCTGCACTTATTCTTCATATTGGCCATAAGCTGTTATTTCAGGACCTAACAAAGAAATGCCTTATCAGCCTAAATCAATTTGATGAAATGGCAAATGGATCTTATTGATGCCTTCAGTAATGGAAGAGAAAAACTAAATCATCTATATGGCACTGGAGTCTGTTAAAAACAGAAAATGCTATGACAGCAGCAAATTTCTCAAATTATTCTTTTGTTTAACACAAATTTACTTCCTTGAATCCCTGGACATTGACATGAAGTCTAATAGGTAGGTTTAGACACATATGAATGTAACGATTTTGTACAGTCTGGCTCTTCTTTCCCCAATTTTTAAGTAACAGCAGGGATGGGGGGACAGGGGACAGGGGACAGGGGGCAGCAGGGCCCATGGCCCCCAAAGGATTTGCCAAATCTCTTTTTTTTTATGACCACTTTTTAGCTTCATCAAAATTGAAATTGATTGAAACAGACATTGTGTCGCATACACAGCAAGATATGCAAATTGAGACACACAACAGACTTTGCCTCTGCATACTGAGGAATGTGAAAAAGTAAATTTGAACCTTGCCTACTTGGTCCCCCCAATCTGCTTTACCTTCCCTTGCTCTTGAACAGTGGGTACAACATAAATGTGGCTGAATAAATATCATTGCAGCATGCACTCAGTAATTCTGACAAAGCATATCGGTTCATTTTCTGCATGTATAATTAGCAAACATCTGGTTTGAAAATTAGAATTACAACAAACCACCAGCAGGTATAGAGTGATGCCTTTGCTTTCAATAGGTGCTTTGTCAGTAAGATACAACTTAAGAATCTCTGTACCATCAACTGTACACTACTCGATGAAATTAGCCTAAAGTATATTTTCTTGCTATTATCTGCTTTAGATACCTTAGTTAAGTACTTACCATGCATAATTTATGATTGATTGACTATCTACATTGATAGTTAATGATAAACCAAATTTTTGTCACATGATCACAGTATACATTAATAACAAACTCTTAAGCTCAGCATCATAACAACTCTGAAGAAGGCTAGCTTGGCTAGTCGAAATATAAGTTTAAAATACATTTAAGTGTTCCTGTGCCATTCTAGACTGATTTTTCTTTTATATCGATTATATTTTAATGTCAGTCTTTGTATATCTTTGATCCGGAACTGTATCAGACATGGCTTAGTCGTTTTGGGCCTTTCCGTTTTATTCCCAATGATAATCTTACTGGTACCAACGTTGCAACAAACACTGAATATCAAACACTTAATCATACTCTAGTATTCAGCATAATTTTCAGGTAATACAGTCCACTTTAACATCCAAAACTGCTTGATGTTTTGTTATACTAGTCTTCAATATGCCTGACAAACAGTGCTAAGTGCTCCATTACTTGATTATCAAAGTATTCTTTACAAGGAGGTACTACTCCACTATTTATTATCACCTTTCCAACTTTTAACTTTCTTTCTATTTTGGATTTACAATGCCCATGTCCTTCCTGATGGTATGACATGCCTAGCTTGCAATAGGCATGTTGGCAGTGAACAAAATATAAATGTAAGTACTTTACAGCCATACCCTCTACTATGATATAATGTAAGGCGACGATGTAACTACCTCCACAGGTATCTTATGAATCCATTCTATGTTCAACTAGAAACTTGTTGTAACCCAACAGGCTCTGAGATGTCACAATATAACTGCTGTGCATAACAGATTTGAGGAGACTGACATATCTGGTATTCACTGTCTTCTGTAAGACTAGATCTCACCAATTTTATACAGTTAATTTCTTTAAAGGGTTGTAGTTAAGAACAAAAAACAAGGATCCTAGCCTCTCTTTCAACAGAGAAAACTGTCTGTTTGAGTACAGAAAATATGACGATACCATAGTGAATAAAGAAAACACTACAGTGAGACAATGAGATCCTCACGTATGAGACAAAGAAACTTTAAAGGATGTCACGATAAAATGCTGAAGTTGTTATTTGGTGGTTAGTTTTGTTTTTATCATGAATCAATGAGCAAATGGTTTAATGACAGCACTATTTTGATACTTTTATTGCAAACAAAGAATGTATGGAGGACAATTTACCAAAATTTCTTGTAATAAACACAACTGAACAACCAATTTTCAATGTTAAAATATTTGAGGCAGGCTTTGAATGAAAATTTCCCAGCTGGAGTAAAGTCACCTATTTTTCTCAGCTTTGAAGGTAACATACATGATGATACAAAATGTCTCTTTTATAACAAATGTTGCTACATAGCCTACAGATTTCTGATAAGGTTACAATTATCTTGTTTAAAATACAGTAAAGATAAAAATTTAGAAAATTTAAATCATTTAAAAGCAGCATGTAACAGATATAGCAGTTAACGTGAAAGTAATTAATAAATCAGATGCTAGTTATAACACAAAGGATATATATTTTAATGAATGAAAATCCCACGGGTCTCTGTTTGTGGGATATTAAAAAGAGTAGAGGTACTGATTTGATTCTCCACATAAGTGAAATATATAATTTAAGTATTCTTGCACACAAAAGATGAACTATGTTACAGTACTAGTAATCATGAAGTGTTACAGTCAACACAGTGGTGGATATGACAGAAACTATAAGGTGGCCAGAAGCACATTTCTTACGACTTTAGGGAAGCATATCAACATTAAGCATGGTTGGGTCACACAACTATCACCTTAAGATCCTACTAATACTTGTAGACATTTGTCAAAAAGTATCAAGTACAGAGAATTTTTTTGGCAACTGTGACCTGGAAAGCAGGTCGCAGATTCTATGATTGGGCAATATCAGTTCCTTATGACATACTGGCTTTTGGAGAGCAAGTATAATACTAATTGTTAAAGTTAAAGCCAAATGACCTGACATTTCCTCAAGATGTAACCAGTGATCCATATACCCCAAAATGGCATCAACAGCTGAATCAGAGTTAGCAGACGAATATCATTAAGCTTTATCCAACAATTTGCTCATATAAAAGTTTTCTTAAACAGGAGAAATGTGCCAATGTCAAACTGAAGCATCAACAGATACTGTCAGCTGAGAAATCCAGTATCTAATTTAAGAGTTATTCAGATTACATCATAGTACTATGTAGAGTGTTCAGCATCAATTTTGCATTAATGCAATATCTCCAATTGCCTGGGGAGACACTATTTTTTAAGAAGTGCATTGAAAAAATACAGGTCTCATAAGGCAATTGCTCCTTAGATCATGCAGACATTGTCAGACCAGGATACGTCAGCAAGGTTCGGGCATCTTAGCTTTAAGGCACTCATAAGGTACAACAAAGTGGAACAAAGGGATGCCATGGTCAGTGAGATTAGAAACAGTGAAGCAGAGGTGCAGCACTATTGTGTGATAAAATTTAAATGACACGAGGCAAATCTTCAGAAAATTGCATGTAAAATAGCTTTTGGCATGTGAAATAGCTAAACCTCAATCATTACTTAGAATCCAAAACGACTGTACCAAGCTGAGTGCAGTTTCAGATCAAAGAATGATACATAGAGATTTTTGGAAGTAAGACCTGCATTTTATGGTACAGTGGCAAATACTTTTCTTACCAAGGCATTTCTTGACAGTTTCAACTGAGATATTTTTGTGGTCAGCATTATTCATTTCAAAAGTAAAGTACCTGCTAAAATAACAAAAACTTGAACTTCTTTGAACAGGAGCGATGTGTTTACTGTTGATGAAAAGTTTACATAAGACCTGTTCAGATAAAGATTTGGACTTAACCATACAGAATAGTTTACATTTATGAATGCTAATGCGGAGGGAAAGACTGACATCATGATTTTGAAAATGTTTGAACTACGGGAAAAATACTCAATTTTCATGTTGCCCTATTAAAGAGAACTTCAATGGCCAAAACTGAAATTGATGCCATTTCCCAACACCAAGATATCAGTTTTCAAAGTTTTAAATCTCTCTAACAAAACCTTGTTATTTGGTGCTGGATCCTAACGTAAGGATCCAAGGAAATTAAGAGAGTTTTGACCAGAGATTTTTTAAATTCAAATGCCTCTAGCTTAAACACTATATACACTATAGGTTTTGCATTTTGAGAAACAGCCTATTATAGGGTTGCCTTTAGATATCTGGAGTCAAATTTTGATATGTCATCTATGGGGGAAAGGGTGACAGTAATGCTCTTACAAGCATTTTATTACATATTCCTTCTTTATGACATCTTACTTGCTAACATTCCTTCTCACTAACATTTTTACTGTTGTCACCCAGCAAGGTCAGAGGGGGCAGTAAGACTAAAAAATGAATATAAACTGTCAGACAGAGTGATACAAAATAGATTTAAAATATACATATTGTTAAAAATTGAAGATCAACAAATGGGGGATACTATAAAAAAACACAAAAATAATAAACATATTTGCATATTTCTTTATGTAATACCTAATCCTCGTGGGCTCAAATCCCCTTAGGGACATATTTTTCTATTTCTCTAGTATATATCCAAACATATCATTACAAATTCTCTCTCCTTAATACACTTTAATACACTTCGCAACTTTTAATGAGCTATAGATGGCATGATAGGCCTGGATGACAGTCATTCCATCGTCAAGTCACATGTTGCAGAAGCTGGTCTCTAAAATTGAGTAGAGCTAGATATTGATGTTGTATGATGGAGAATTGGAAGCTAATACGGTGAAATAGTTCATGATATCAACTGGGCTCACTTAGATCAGTTGGTAGAGCAAACACTGCAAATGCAAAGGCTTGGATCCAATTCACATCATACTCTCATATTTCTCTAGTACTTATCTATTTAATCTTAAATATCATGTGATAATAAAATGCTGCATTTTACCATACAGATCCATTTAGTTCCTTGAAAATACTTACTAGCACATTAATAGGTTAAAAGTGAAAACCTGTAGTTGAACCTGAAAGCTATGTACAACCAAGAAACATGAAACATAAAAAATTAAAATACAATAATTTCTCTCAGTTAAGCTAAACATGTTTATAAGTAATTGTTACACACTGAAGCAAATTGTGATTCCTACATTATCACACACTCACAAAAAGTAGGTACTCGTGCTTGTTATGTACTGTTAAGCATCTGATAACTAAATAACTTAAAAGAAGCCATATGCTTATCAAAAACATGTATGAAGCTGTTTCAACTCTCAGTGTCCAGCAAACTCTGGGACCGATTCCCATAACCTTAATCTTATATATGCCTTATCAATGGGGTGAAATTTGCCTAAGGGAGTCTAGTGCTGAGAGGTTTACTAATTGTCTTTTTCTAAGGTACATACATGTCTGTTTACGAGAACAAAAAAACGAGTATCACAATCTGACAGAACGTAATATGGTATCAATTTAGTCTATCTTAAGTCTTTTAAATCATGTCATTCAAGTCATCAGAAACCATTCTATCACTTGGCTTGGCAGTCACTTGGTAATGATCATGGCAACGATGACATCAAAAGTAGGTCACAGATCCCATGATGATCCAATATAATTTTGATCAAAACATACTGGTTTTCAATGAGGATGGATTGAACTAATTATGCAAGACAAATCCAGCTAACCTGATACTTCTCTATCTTATGGCCAGCAAAAAAAGCCCAGTACTACATCAAAACAAAAATGTGAACTGAGGTTGCAAAACTAAAATCAGCTAACATATCAAGTTACTTATGTACTAGTATGTTGCAAGATTTTCTGGATTATCAATCTTAAATATCATTCAGCCTTCACAATTCCTCAAAAACCAAGGTCAGCACTTGGACCTGAACATGTCGGCAATAGGGCGGCAAAAATTTTGCCAACCTAGAGGTTGATTTAGGTCAGCAAAGCAGCTCTCCTTTCATCTGCAGGTCAGCAAATCAGTCTCTCTGTTTTCAAGGACAGCATATACTTGGGCCGATTTTGGTAAAAAGTTGATATCTGGATGAGCAATCAATTGCTTTCAAAGGATGAGTGTGATCTGCTGGTGTGGGTGTAACCAATGACCCCACCACAGTGCTGGATATTAAAGTCTTTTTTTGGTCAAATCCAATTTTTGTGCTTTGGGGAAACAATTTTTCGTTACCGTTTTTTGTAATCTGCAGTAACGAACCGATCATTACCACTAAATCTGGGGACCTGCAACTTGAGTTAAAATAGCCACAGGGAAATTAAGGGGTGCAGAAATTGAGGGGATGATGCATCTCAAAAATGCTGAGATCAAGTGACTTGAGCATCAAACAACAAAATCAGTCCAATTATTTCAAAGGTGTGCACACACAAAAGAAGGTGCACCACAGAAATTCACAATGTGACGAGTCACACTTAAATTTTGAAATCAGGGATGACTGATTCTGTGTGGCATTCAATGATTCAGACAAATTGGGACAACTCAAGGTTTAATTTGAGAAACTTCAAGACTTTGAAGGATGACTGATGAGTGTACCTTTGATAAGAACTGTTTTAAAGTTATTGAACTGAAGACGCTATCGCCTTCGTTAAAATTTAGTCAGAACCATTCTCTCAATACAATCTCTCATTGCTAAATTCGACAAAACTCTATGATCTGATGTAAGGTAAGTCAAAATTAAGCGATTGTCAATATCAAGCCGTTGCCCTTGAAGGTGTTTAAGGTCAGCAATCCCGAGAGCTGTCTGAGGTTGGCATGAAATTGCCATCTTCATGATGCCCCAGGTCAGCTTTTTCAAGTTTTTTCAATGCAAGAACAAACATATATATACATTTATGCAACTACTCCGAGTTTCACGTCCCACGACAATTCTCAAACTGGTGATAAACTAGAATTTGACATTAAGTGGAGTATTGTTAAACACACATTAGCTAGAAAAAGCGGACAAAAGCGCTGCAATCTCTGCGTCGAGGAAAAACTAGCCATCATTAGGACAGACAAAAGCAACATCTTGAATAGGCGTTCGGAGCTTGTCTCCAAATGCTGACATGGGAATTCTTTTGTCGCTGATAAATACAGAAACAAGTAAGCTTAGAAGTAGAAATGGTATAAATTTCGTAGATTTCCCCTAGTTTATCGCCAGTTTGAGAATCGTCGTGGGACATGAAACTCGGAGTAACTGAGGTAAACTTTTGCAAGTCTGCTGATTTGTACAAATGCATACATACATACATACATTTATGCAACTACATAGCAATGCTGTGATCGAAATTTTATAGCTTTGCAGCATCAGCTATGAAATTTTGGAGAAAAGAATTTCTTGTCTCTCCTAACCTACTTTGTGAAAGTGTGCACCCCTAAATATTTAGTGCCACCATCAAGTCCAACTCCAAGGAAACAGACTCTTATCAGTGCGACTAAATTAGTATGAACAGTCACTCCTCAGAGAACAAAATCATCAGAATCTATGTAAACTCTGTACCATCAATACTCGTTGAATATGAGAATCAATACTGATTGGCTATATACCAAATAAGTATCCAAAGAACTCAAGGAACCCTATGCTATTTTAACAGAATATGTCTCATTGGCATGTTCACAGATCAACTTGGCAAAGATATCAGAGTAACTATACCATGAATGTTGTGCTGTATAAGACAATAGGAATGACTGGAAGGAACCAACCAGGAACTCCTAATGGAACTCAATAGATGGATGATTATAATGATGATGATTGATGATGATAATGATGATTAACATAAAGATAATGATGATGATGATGATGATGATGATGATGATGATGATGATGATGATAATGATGATAATGATGATGATGATAATGAGTTACCATACAAGTGCTATCAATGGGCATCTTGTAAGAATGATCTGACTAGAGAGTGATGAGAGCTGGTACAGAAATACAACTATTTCATGGCATGATGTTGGATATTTGTCTTCTTAGAAAAATCAACTGACACAGTGAGGTGTACACAAAGATAACTGCAGTGGGTATATGTAACAAGAGATAGGAAAGGTAAGTAAACCAAACATACAAAATCTGCCCAAAATAAAGAGCTTACTCGACGTAAAGATGTCTCTAACATGGTGTTGTGATCTGTAACACTTGATATCATCCTATCCTAAAGTGGCCTGGGCTGGTACAGCATCTTCTTGTGTAATGGGTTCAAGAAATACGGCATAACAGGCGGTAGAAAACTAGGGGTTGCAAAATAAGAGAGTGGTTCACACAGCATGGCAATAACAAGGAATTGCCTATTGGATATGGTGGTGTGAACCCTGTAGTAAAATTTATACTTGGCATTAGATGGGGATCAAGGTGGCAAGGAAAGGAACTGGCAACCATACCTCACCATAGCATGGCTCAAGTACATGTGATTCTCTACCAAATCATATCCCATACCCTCCAAATAGAGTATGGGACTTTAAAAAATGGTGGCTGAACAAAAAATCATACAAATGTAGGGTTAACAGACTCTCTTGGATCAAAGGAACATTATGATGATATCATAAACTATGTTTACAGTAGATTTTCATATATATTTTTTTTATAAGGACGATTTATTTTAAAATAGTTTTCATTAAACCTGGTCGAATTCTGCCAAAGTAATAATCTACTAGAATTCTAGGTGTTGACATTCTTTAACACATAAAAATTGAGTATCTGATTGATACTACAATCAAACATAATTTTTTATGAAAACGTGATATACCAACATTACAGCAACATTTCTTTGCTCATCAAGGGTAGCAGACTCAAAAAATCCTTCAACTAACTTACTATTACATCTGACAAAAATTGTAATCATAAATACAGAGTAAGGTCTCCTAATCACTGGAAACAAATAAATTTTTTAAAATGTTTATTAAGAACAGGAATCTGTCCAGACAGCATCAAATTTAAAGATCAGAAAACCTTGGGCCAAGATCTTGAACATATTTTGTGATGTGTGTATTCTGAAATTTGTAAGGTAATTAAACAGTTGTACATACAGACATGATAGGTGCCATAGTTTCAAAGATAAAAATCTATTTAAAGTCGAGCTATCAGTGAAATTGGGTGATAAATATGGCAGTTTCAGCCAACAAACAGTAGGATCGTGTTATCATGACAGTTGATTGTAATACAGGCTGGAAAGGACAAGTGTTTGGAGATTAAATTCTAAACTAAAGATTCAACAACTCGCTATAAAACCATTTATGATCTACAAGAAGAGTATAATTGTTTTGATGTGAATAAGAGCACAATCAGTGACAGTGAATTTATTATGATATCGCACAGTTAGCAGGGAAAATTCTTCATACACGATTGTAATGTTAATGTAATATCGGGCAACAGAAATCTAAAATCTGTAATTTTTGTCCATGTGTGTACACATCGTACTCGAGGGATAGTTTTCAATGGCCTATATGCGAGAATTATGAACTAGGGACTTTCAAAACAATATATCAAGTATGATATTGATCTCGAGTCTATTTAGGGCGCAAATAATTCGAGATTACTTTGAAAGGAGCGGGGGATTTTGGACAAGTATACAAAACGTGGAGACTGTTATCGCGAACACACAGTATAATTGTGGTTGAAGCGGTGTAAAACGGAGTATAATATATGAAATATAAATTATATATAGCGACACGGAGGTACTGATAACATATTACAAGGTCTATTACACAATGATAATAACATACCGGTTGATACGAAACAATAATTTTAGTAAACATAACTATGAGCACATACCGAAACATTCCCACTTCAGGGGTCACGTTTGTATAATTCTACCTGATAACGATGTTCATATGGCAATAACACTATTTTGCGATTCCTATTATTTCCAGGGCATCATGATTTGATCTCCCATATACTATTTAATGCTGGTACTAAAAACATGCTATTTCAAACGTAGCGAAATGTTGATATAGATGGAAGTATTTTTAAATGAGTGTAACGGTATACCATTCGTGCAGTTACTTTGCGGTTTAAATTGTACAAGGATATCCTGAATCGTAAGAAATTTACAACGATCGATAGTTCCAAAAAAAGCTTATAGTTCTATATATTATTTAGGGTTTGCAGTAGAATCATGGAAGCACTAGCTACAAATGGGTGTAAAATAAAAATCTATAACTATTTTAAAATCAAGCTGCACAATACTATCCAGTATAAAAACTAGGCTATGATAGCGTGTTTACAGTCATAGTTTACAGGTAGAATTTCCACTAAAGTTTAAGGAAATCGAGACCAGATCCAGAAAGGGGAGGGGGTATAACTATTGTAGCACCTCAATTCTCTCTGCACGACATTCCACAGCAGCTAATTCCGGTGTCTTCTGGTGTTTAATTAGTACTGATTTTTAATGTACTTGAAAACCGGCATTACAGTGCTGTGATTATTGAGTCAAACGTGTGAAAAGTTACACTACTTTTTCAATGCTCAAAAAAGCGAGGAGTTAAACTCTAATCTGATCGATCACATTAAAGGATTGATATTTACAAACCATTTACCCTGACCAAACTAAAATAGCATCCTCAAAGTGGAAAAATACACAGCATTCCAATTGATATATCGGGCCTTAAAAGCGGGGATTAGATGATAAACAAGTAGCAGAAAAATTCGGAGTTGATATGCAAATAGTCTTGATATGTAAGAAGTTGAATAAGGAGGCGATCCATAATTTTCTCACCACAAAAAAGCAGCTGTGGAAATTAAGTTTTTCATCAACTATTCGAGGAGAAATTCCTAGTTTGATCAGATCTATTCAAGTAAAATTATTTATTTTCACAAGAAAGTTAGGGTAAGATTTAAAACCGAAACTTTTTAAGCTGAAGACACAATCTGAGCAATGAAGCATACCTTGAGACTTCTGCAATATTATTAAACAAGTTTGAAACCAGACACGCATGTTAACCTACGGTCATTGCAAATGTGAAGTTTCCGATGTAGAAACAATTTGGGAGTTATCAAAAAGTCATTCAAAATACTAAAATTGAAACAGAGATTGTGGCAGAGTTGGCAAACTTTAGCTTATAGTAGGCATAATACATAAATGGTCGACGTTTTCTTGCTCGGTGCTTAAGCACAGTAAACCTAACAGTCTCACACTTCAATCTTGAATAATGTAATACCACCCTTCTCTCATTCTCCTATGACAGCATACACATGAAATGATATTTTATTCTTTAACTGAGCTAAATCATAAAACCCAACGTGAATCAATGTATTATTTGGGTTTCATTTGCTCGGTTCTGAAACCTTCAAAATTTTACACACATCCCAATATCCTGTGGACTACTTTGTTGTGAAAAAAATGATGTAAAGCAAAGGGGCAACATATGACATTAAACATCATTCCAGAAGGAGAAAATCCATTTATCAGTTCATCAGTTAATCTAACCTTAGGAATATTTCTCGCTGAGATATTAAACAAGCTCTGGCAAGATAACCCACTGAGATGGAAGACAGGGCTCTGTCAACATTTTCGACACTGAATTTGGAACATAAACCATCTAAAAACATCAAACCCTACCTAATCTTTTGGACTGTTCAGTTTACACTAACTCCTCCCATTATCTGCTCAGAAATAGAGAGATTTTTGACGACTTGGGGACCACCAAGACCTGACAATCTTCTTGTTATCTAGGAAACCAAGAATTGTGAATCGCCATTCATACACGACCAAGCTCAAACACATGCTTGAAGAAATACGGGCAAAAATATCAACTTATCTGTACAACTAACCTTTGTAAGATGCCAGCAGATATCTCTGTCAATTAAATTTCCAATCCAAGTCCAGCTGGAAGCGAAGACCAGGCTATTTTTAATTTTATAGGGAAAATTTTCGGCATTGGAGTCGCGTCGTCTTGGGCTTTGTATCCCAAGATGGCGGATTGTGATGATTTTTCGCACAGTCTTGATAAATTCCGTTACTTGAACTGAATCCTTGTCATCAATTTACGAAGATTATGCTACTCACGAAATGCTAGTGAGCTTGCACTCCTACGTCTTGCTGAATGGTCGCCATACTCACCCACTCCAATTCACTTTATAATGTCGCTGTTCGTAATGATTCCAGCGGCGAAGCCCAATGATGATAAGGGGGGGATAAATACAGGGGAGGCAAAAGTTGAGCCTGGTAAAATACAACATCGGCACATCATGCAACATTTTTTGCAGGTGAAAAATCCGCATCAGATAAATACGAGTTATAAATAAATTAAAAAGTTAAAGATAAGGAGTGCAATGTTGTATTTAACTACCCTAATTATAAGATCCAAATGTCAGGATGGATGTTTTAAATCGAGAATGTTACAAAGCTGATAGATTCGAAAAGTACCGTAAGTTATAAAATGTTAGATAACAGCGGAACTTCTATAGATTTTGGAAAAGCACGAGAACTTAATGCTAGGATATTTCATTTAGAGGATGAAAAAACAGAAAATATGCAAGTTCAGTGGGTTGCTCAATGGTAAGGGGACGTCGTTTATCAGCAGCATTTCAACGCCACGATGACAAAGAACGTGGGTTCAGCTCTGATGGTTCCAAATATCTTCCATTGTAGATATTTTCCTGATGTTCCCTCGTTTCAAACGGTGACTTTACTGACGCGAGAACAAGCTATTCAGAAGATAGCACACAATATTGACCGAGCTTCAAAAACACTTTTTCTTTAATAAACGACGCCAACAAGTCCAATGCATAGCTTACTGGAATCAACTTGGATAAAGCATTAAAGGAGAAGGGCGTAAAGACCTCAAAGGGAACAACGAGACCCAATTTTTTTCTCTATCGGGAGTAGGGACCCGTTGTGTAGTTGTAGAAGATCACGGGTTCCATTCCTAATTGCCAAGATCTCTCATTATAGAAATGTTCTACCAAAAACTTCACGATTCCCTTTTTACAAAGGCCGAGCCATGGACATCTAAATATTATCAATAATAATTATAATATTTAGATGTCCATGGCCGAGCACACCCAATCCAAAACGACCTGGTCAGAGCACAGCATACAACATTGGTCAAGTAACTCAAATGCCTTCTCTTTAATCTAATATTTATTCTTTTTAACTTTAGTGTCATTTATTTGTTTAGTCCATTATAAACATTCTCATGAGATTTCTAGGTGGATTTACAAAGAAATAACAACAACTACCACAACAGGAAGAAAAACCAACAAAAAACAAAAGAAAAACAAACAGACAACAAAAACAAAAAACAACAAAAAAACATAAGAAAAACAAAAAGACAACAAAACAAAAAATAAACAAAATACAAAAGAAAAAAACACCAGACAACAAAAACAAAAAATAAACAAAAAACAAAAGAAAAACAAACAGACAACAAAAACAAAAAGCCAAATCCCAACAACACAACAACATCAACAAACAAAAAACAAAAACAAAAAATAATGATAATAATAATAACGTACATTTTGTACAGGGTAACCTTGTCAGCAAAAGCATGCAATGACGCTAGCAAATCAACACAAGTTTTAATAGAGTCGAGGAAACTAAAGAGACATATAACGACAATCGACCTTTGTGTCTCCACCCTCAAGATCCAAATTTCCTCTCTCTCGCTCACTCTCACTCTGTCTCTTTCTCTTGATGGCAAGGAACCGTCGTGTATTCTCAGGACATCTGATTAGCAATGACGAAAGCCGTGGGTTCGATTCCAATGGTCACAAGATTTTTCACGGTCGAAAGTTTCTATCATGTATGTAATCACAATAGAGAATATGATGAGGAGAAGAAATGTTGAAAGTCTGTGTATAGGAGAAACTTTCCTATCACCAGATTCAGATTTTTGTCTTCTAATCAGTCGAGTTGTCTGTGACTTTAAACTGCAATTAACAGTTGGAGAGCAGCTAAAATGAGCAATACCAATGCTAAAAGAGACATCGAGAAAGAGAGACAAATAGTTACTTCAAATATGCACGATGTGTTGTTTGGAAGTTTGGCAAGATTTTGTCAAATAACTGTCCGTTTAGCACATTAGCGCCAGGCTAAATTGAAAGTTGGGGTGAGTGCATAAACAACGGAATAATACACTTCTAGTGAAGGAAAGTTGCAACTCCACGTTTCAAAAAGACGCATTTTAATATTTGAAAAATAATGTTATAACATCAATCCCTGCTTCTGGATGTAGTGACCATGCAACACCTATCTTTGATCAAAGTATACAGAATCAATAACATTTACTGTACGTCTGTTCGTAGGAGAAGGGGTACAGATACCAGGTAGTTTGTTGGTGGTACAAAACAATAAAACTGCACGAAATAGCGAAAAAAATGTAGTATTGAAAAGCTTTTCTCGTCCGTCATTCCTCAGAGTACAAAATTGTCAGAGTTTTGATAAATAAGAAATCCATGAAAACTATACTCAACTGTGTTTTGAAAGTAGCCAATCAGAAGTCTGACTACCAGGTTGGTGTTGTTTTGACCAGTCAGTGTCTGTGGAACTAATGGTTAAACGAAAAGGCCCAATGAAAAGGCACATTCTTTTTGTCTACATAGCAACAGCTCTGAAAGCCTATAACTCATTTACTCTGTTAAACTCTGAAACTCTGACACTCTGACCCTCAGGTCAAAAGTAATTATCTTAAGGACTGTCGTGACTTTGTACAATGCGTTGACGTCACGGTTTGTTGATCGTCACTACGTAACATTTCTATATTTCTGTAAGTAGTTCC
>JAAAKL020005344.1:0-19467 GCA_010016065.2 Carybdea cf. marsupialis auct. non (Linnaeus, 1758)
ATATTTAACATTGTTGTTTTTTGCTTCAGTTGACTTATCATTATGAGCAAGCAAAAGAATTTAACTGCCACTGGTTTCTCGAAAAGTGCTGTCCATGGAAGAGGCGCGAATTCCGAGGCTGGGAAATATGCTTAATATATGCTTTTTTTTTAAGCATGTGAGCATGTAGTCAGACAAATCAAGTAGCTAGGAGTAGAAATCTTTCGTTTGTCACAGTAATACGCTAGAATGACGTCGAAGTTGATATCAAGCGGAGGGTCACCTATTCAGCCACAAGTGCATTCAAGACATTTGAGGCTAGTGTTATGTTTGAAAGGGTTTAAATAACGGTATTGATTGCAAGATATTTATGGCAGAGTCCCGTACGGAAAGGAAGGTTTTATTCAATAAAAGGTTTCGTCTTGGTCTTAGTGAAACACGCCAAGTAATGGATCGTAAGGAATGGAAGAAATGCAAAATCTGCTCTGGCTTTTCAACTTTAATATATTGCCTTTGTGCCATTACAATTCCAGTACGTGAGCTTATTTACGTAGACAAGAAACTGAGCCACAAATAGCAAACCCCATTGCACCAAAGCAATAATGATCTTGAAATGATGACACTGAGATTAATAGAAGCGAAAAAATTATCACCAACATCTTTCGACCCCATGATGAAAATATAAACACTTCTGGTTTAATGATTTAAAGTTTAGACATGCAAAAGGATTTTCTATTCACCTATTTATCAATTATGATCGTGAATTAACTCCATTATACTCAAAATGGGAAAGTAAAAAATTTACTATTAAAACAATATACAATTAAAACCAAAACAATACCACTTTTGATAAAAAAGCCACTTGCATAATGCCAAAATCGATGCTGATGCTAATAATGCTGGTGCTGATGGTGACCCTAATCCTGATCCTGATCTTGCTTCTGATGCTGATTGTGATGCTGATCCTGATACTGCTTCTGATGCTGTATGATAACACTGGTTCTGATGCTTCTGGTGCTACTGGTGATGCTGATAATGATGATGCTGCTGCTCATAATGATGATACTGATGGTGAGGTTGATGTCGATGTTGATGCTGATGCTGCTGCTAATCCTGATGCTAGTGTTGATGTTACTACTAATGCTGATGCTGATGCTAATGTTGATGCTGATTCTGATACTGATGCTAATGTTGAATCTAATACTGATGCTGATTTTGATGCTGACCCTAATCCTGCTTCTGATGCTGATGCTGTATAATGACACTGATGCTGATCTTTAATAAGCAACATATCTTTAATCATGACATCTTAATGGGCTTCTGTTGTTTCTCTTGAGCGAAAATCATAAAACTTTCAATATTTATCAATGCACAAAGTAGCAGAACAACGTAACAACGTAACCTGGGCACATTATACACATATCAATTTCTTTCTTCGTGATGGAACATTGAGCCTAAATGTAACTCAGTTAATTTTAGAATTCGCTTGATTTATATCTATACTTTCTATTCCTGGTAAGATAGACAGAGAGAAGAAAAGACGCATTGGAATTTAGAGTACGTGGAATACTATACCACTTGAAAGTAATAGCGATGAAACATATTCTCTATTCATACGTGAACGTATTAAAAATACTTATATCTCAATTTTTCCCTAAGGTAATAGAATTGTCAAATTGAACATTCAATAAAGAACGTAATGCCAAAAAAACTGGCAAAACCCTCTACAATAGAACAGTTCTTCAATTTCTTAAGAGAAAACGATCCGTCTACAGATGTTTAAATTATGTAAAAACTAGACGGGAAACATGAAAACCCAGCCAAAAAGATTTCAAATGATTACCTCAACCTAAGAATAGTTACAACCATTCATATACTGTATGTCCATAGTTAATTATATGTTATTAATAATAGCTTGTCTCCAAATGCCGACATGGGAATTCTTTTGTCGCCGATAAATACGTAAACAAGTAAGCTTAGAAGTAGAAATGGTATAAATTTTCCTAGATTTCTCCTATTCTATCACCAGTTTGAGAATCGTAGTGGGACGTGAAACTCGGAGTAACTGAGGTAAACTTTTGCAAGTCCTTTGATTTGTATGATTGAACTCTACAGAAATGTATTAAGCACTGTCGCAACGGTATTCTTAAATCTATTTTTACTGTTTGTTTATAGCTAATGTGTAAGGGGATAAACCAAACACATATTTAAAACGTTCAATGAATATTTATCAACAATGACGAACAGCTCGCTTAGGAAATCCTTCAAAGTGATAATGAGTAACCACTCAACTTTATGTTTAGTGATATATTCAAGAAGGAGATATTTGAAGGCATTCCTCATTAGAAACAGGTAAATCCGCTTAAATGCCGCCTTAATTTCTTAAATACCTTAAGCATATTACACTCAGCTTGGCAATTCCGGGATCGGATAGAAACCCAAGGAAAAATACTTTTCTTAAAGGTCTTAGTCAGTATGAATAATCCAGATATCTTCCTGAATGAGGAAAACATCTTGTTATATAATTTCAAACGACACTCATCAGAAACGTACATTTAAACAAGGTCCATCTTATTTTCTGGCAAATGTTGGATTGAGACATGAGGTTGATTGGTATGTAAGAGAACAGAATGAGATTATGGACAAGATAAATAAGACTATAAAATGTCAATAATGAAAAATGAGCAGTTGCCATTTCGTAGACGAACATAGGGAGCCAAAGTGTTTATGTTGTATTCTTATTCGTAGCCATTCCAATAAAGAACTACCATAGTGGTTATCTTATCATATCACGTGTCTTCCTTTTCAAACCTAGGGACGCTTGCGAGCAGTTTTATCACTTCCAGCACACCTTTTATTATCTATTTGGTCACAACACACCTTTAAGTTTCCTTATGACAACGAAAAGTCATACTGGGGTGGAGGCACTGATCTCCAAAAACTACTGGTTCGAGCTTCCTATTGTTTCCAATAGCGACAAAGCGTAGTCGCGAATACTAGTCCCCCAAAATTAAAATTGCGCGGGAAGGTCCGTAGTGTTACGTAATATCATTTGTAACCTCGTTTGATGGGACAAAAGTAGCATTCAAGGACTGTCCTCGCTTTGAGACAGAAGATGCTCGATCCAGTGTTTCTTGGAGGTCAGCGTATGGAGAGGTCTAGTTGGCCAAAGGCAATGAATCTTCTTGAACTTTTTAGGGGACTTATGAAAACCTCCTTGTTAAATTATGAGGATAATGGCGTGGTATATTCCCCCCCCCCCTCCTCCCGCGAAGATTCAGACACATGAATCACATATCTTTCACGAAAAAACCACTTAGAATTAACCAGCATTTTTTCAAAAAACTGCGTTATTTTCATATAAAATTGCTCCCTGTTGGCAGTTTTAAGTTCATCACCCTTAATACCTAAAATATGGTTCCTTTAAGAATCAGTAATCAACTCGTATTCCAAATATGGGGTTTTAAACAGCGATTAGGAACTTCCGAATTTGCTGTAACGTTATCGCCACCAATCCCTAAAACAGATTTATGTTTCCATAGCTCATTGATTATCTAATAATAAATGGTAGTTTTCATCCTTAAATGATAATTATAAACAGAAATAATATCATTAACATAGGAGCAGGCCTATTTTCGCCCTAATCCTCCGACACATCAAGTTTTGGGAATCTCTGGATTTTTCCAGTCTGAACAGTTGAAATAAATAGAATAGAAAATGGGTCAGATACGTACAAAATCATTAGCTAATCAATAAAATGCCATGGGGCATATCTATACTTTTCCATGTAATCTTTAGATATACTTTTGAAAAAAATCTAAAATAGTTTTAATTGTTATAAGTAGACTGCTTTGTTCTTTACATGCAGATGTCAATACTCGTAGCTCGTCTAAAGTTTTAGAATAAACGATTCCTTCTCTGCAGACGACTCTGATTTACTGCCAGTTGTTTACTAATGTTTTACAAGCACTAACGTGTGCCTAAGTTGTTCGCACTGCGCTTCCCAGCAGCACCAGACACGTTTACCATGATCAAATACATACCAGCTGCGTAAAAGATAAAATCTTAATCATGCCTGGCATTATTTAGATTGAGTTTGGACATGTCCTGTATTAAATTATGTTTATTATCGGTTGTAGCATCTTCGGAGGCTAAATCTTATCGCGGTTACAGATTCACAATTTTCAAGACAGAGGTTAGGATTGGATATCTGTCGGTTTGCAATGTATGAATATATTTAAGCACTTTTACGTAGGATTTGATCACTCGTGTGCGATTTGGACTGGTGTTGGTTGAACATAACTGTTTCCAGAATTTAGTATGCTCTAGTTTAGGACCTTTTGGGTTGAGGTGATATTTTTGACACAAGTTCTACGTATCTTTGACTCCTGGGCTCCTAACCATATCACCTGCTTCTAGTGATAAAATTCTATAGAATGTCTAAGACGTTAGCATACTAATAGTTCCTTCTACGAAACAATATGTTTACAGTCATACAATATACTGATAACAATGATAGTAAAACTGCACGAAATAGAGAATTCATTTTATACTTATACGTTTGTTTCGTCTTACAGTCCTCAGAGTACAGTATCCTCAGAATATGACCCACCTGTTTTTTTCAAAATAGCAAATCAAAACTCTGAGTGCCAGATTGGTGTTGTTTTGACCAATCAGTGACCGTGAAGGTAAACGGTTAACCGAAGAGGCCCAACATGAAGACAAATTCTTTTAGTCCAGAAAGCAATGGTTTTCATGGCTTCGTGGTCGACGGGTTCGAGAACGGCCAAATGAAAAGCGGATCTGGCTTAACCAATGGAAGCGGTCATACTTATACATTTTGTCACAGTGTGGGTTTTCAAACAAGTGCTGCCCTACGACAGAGTCGCATGGCTTAGGATGCAGTCCATGCGAAAATGAGTAGACTACAATGCTGCTGTTTGTGGAAGGTACGCGGTCTTTGTGGTTAGTTGGGAGCGCTTTCTTACTGGCATAAGCTACGCGTGGGGTCACAGAGCCAAAACACTTTTCTACGGTCTGTTTTTCTGGTTTTCAAATCGAAGCGAAACGTTACCAAGCCATGTCAGTTTTAAATACACAAAACATTTCTTAGGCCAAAATGGTTTTCACTGGAAAACTGCAATAATTTATCCTTGATGGTAAAATCGACGGCATCTTCGGGATACCCGTTAGATAGAAAAATCTGCCTTAATAAATCGATTTCGGCCTGTACTTTCTCTATTGAACAAATCATGAGCGCACGGTGAAGCAAGGTTTTGATACGGTTTGTCTTGACTGTTTTGGGACAGAAAGAGGTCCAAGAAATATTTTGACCAGAAAATGTAGGTTTCCTGTTCACACTGGTCACGAAAGTACAAAATGAATCTGCTTTCTCGAGCAGTTTTATTATTCTGTACCATCAACGAAGGTGTTAATGATGATATATTGTCAGGAGAAAATTCATTCTAACCCCAAATTACAAATACTGTAATATTACAAAGATTGTAATATCTCGTGGTTGCAGTGAAGTTGAGTAGACTAGTAAGGTTTCATCTCCCTTCAATATATTTTCATTAATACTGAAAAGAAGATTTTCTATCTGTAGAGGTTTGTGAGAAGTGCTTAATAAAGGCAAGGCGATTACAATAAAAAGATCATCAAAAAATTGTTATCAATCTGAGTCTGGACTGTATCCTCACTCAAGCGTGCTAATACAATCCAAAAATGTTCATATGACGAAGCGTCGCTGCAGCTAACGTGAATAAGGGGTTTAAGCACTGATCTCTAGAAAAGACTGGGTCGAGTTTACTATTGTTTCCAATAGCAAAAAAATTGTAGTCAAGAGTACTGGCCCCCATTAGTTAAAATCAAGCAATAATGCCTGCCATGTTGCATAACATGACCTATAAGCTTTGTGTGATGGGGAATGAAATGGCGTCAAGCGACTGACCTCACTTTGAGACCGAAGATGCTCGATCCAGTGTTTTTTAGAGATCAGTTGGTTTAAGCGCTTCAACTTTGCCTTGATTGCCACTGTAAAAAAAATGAACAAGTTGCATTCAATAACATTAATGGACTTGCCGAAGTTTAAAAGTTGTCGCGATTGACACTCGGTTTATCACTTGACTGTGATGATGTAAGTTGATGATGATGATGATGTAAAACTTTAATTAATGCTAGTGTGTACCATACTGCAAAGAAGGTAAATAGGCAACCAGACTTCGATAAATGCGTCATAATGTGGAAGGGTCTTATTTATTCTTACACCTCAAATATCGAATATTTTGCTAGATAGAACTTCATGGAAGGTTACGGGCGACAATTAACTTTTACTGATGCGTAAAGAGAACTGATAGCAAAGGCACCCTTCAAATGTTTAGTGGACAAATTACAAATTATAGCCAGTCTAATTAACGTAACTAAAAGTAAACATGAATTAAAAAGTCTTTGTAGTTACTCCACTATGTTAAGAAACCCTACTAGAGGGACACTAAAATCAACTAGGGGGTTGACGTTACTGTGCCCTGTCTAACTATGATAAATTATCAAAAACAGTGGTATCAATCGACTTGTCGCATGGACTGCATCCTTTCAGATGAGTACTAGTACATTAAAGAATGTTCAGTAACTTAAGTATAATTATATATGTATACTTGACACAAAAGACAAGAAATAATTTGAGGCCAAGTTCATCATTGACATCAACGGGATTTTCAAGAAAGGTACAGGTACAACTTTTATGATAGGAAGCCTCAGCATGCAGAGAAAAATTGACATACCTGCCGAAATCAATGTTAAGTGATTGATACTCTTTGAGAAGACAAGAATGAATTAATATAATCATCCCTTCAACGTTTCCATTCTTCTCAAGTCTCCAATAGTCGTATTTTTCAGTTGTCTTCTGAACAGTCTGGAATATGCTTACATGTTTTTGTGATGAGGATATGTGATAAGCAAGACTATAAACTCAAATTTAGTCAGTTAATCTTTGGCTTTAAGTAAAAAAGCTTTACGTAACGCCACTTCAGATGAAGTGACAATCTATGACAATCTTCTCAAGCTAGTCACCATGTTTAACATTTCTCGTTTTTTCCATTTCCCCTTACTTCATTGGATTTCTTTGTTTGACGGAGACTTTCCCCTCACACCTTATTATTTACATATTTCATTGACCCTGAGATTGAAATAGGTTTGAGGGTCGGGTTCCCTCTTAAGTATTTCTAGATAGATCCGATACGACACTAGATGACAAGACACAATTCTTGATTTGATTTCCAAAATGTAGATTGTCGTGTTGCTTTGTATGCTGATCAATCATGTATTGAATATGCTTCGATGTATTGTAGTGTTATGGAAATCAAAAGTCTGGTTGAAAAGTTTATCATTTTTTTTCAAAATAAAAAAGCCACTCAGTAGAACATGAACACAAAAGTGCCTACCTTGTAAATGAGTGTATAAATTTTATGACAAAACGCAAAACGCCATACATGAATTCTCTGCCCCACCATCAATTTAAAGCAACAAGCCGCCACTGTTCAAGATTATTCTTAGCACTTTCACGTGGCTACTCTGTTACTTCAGGAGTACAAGGTCATCTGTTTGGTTCCTTATTCAGCCATCTAGCGATATCCACGCTACTAGCTGGTTTTTAATTTGTCTTGGCACTGTCTTGATTGATGTATATTCATTCGTTGCACGGAATTGAAAAAGCTTTAGCCTACTTATTTTCTATTTTATAATCAAATCCCTTATAATCCGACCCAGCCTACGTAAGCTAGTTCTCCTTCTATGGCACTGGAGTCTTTCGGGAGACTGACTTTCTCATTTCTCCTCAGCTTGATAAGGCATTGTTGTACTTCGTACTAAAAATGATCAATTTCAGGATCATCATAAAAGGAGCTGCGGTGAAAAAGGAAGAACGGATTGTCTCATGTTTCGTATTTGAAATGTAGATCAATCTTATAGTTTAAATACTTGCACGTGTTTAGCAATGTTTTTATTTTTCTATCTTGTAAGACAAGTGAAAGTCATTCCCTATGCATGTCATTCTGGCTTCGAAATCGAAAAACCCCCGAGTTATCTTTCCCAAAACCCAATTTTGTTTAGGTAGACCAGTACGTTTTAGATCAGGTGAATAAAATCGTGTAAGGACCGGTCCTTCCAATTCCAAATTAGATTAAGTTATTTAAAGCTGTTTTTTGCAAAGTCTTAGAATATTATAAGTCCAAATGTGTACTGCAGAGCATTATTTAAGTAGATTTTTTTACTTAAGTTTACGTTTTTGTTGAGGTCGTTCCTAATTTCACTGTTTTCACCATAGTAGTGATGGAAAGTGATCAATAGGGTCTACCTCAATGATGGCTTAGCGTATTTATCCATTAACTCGCCTACCTAACCTTAAACATGAACTTGTCTCACACATCGTCAGGGATACCGTTCGCTTTGAGGCCTCTTAAAATATAACTCGTATCACCTAAATTCACGTCATTTCAATATTTTCCAGGAAGGGAGGGTTTGAAATGACAGGTTGATGTAGGTACTAGAGAAATATAAAAGTGTGTAACGAAGTAACATGCTCTCCCAATGTGCATGATGGAGCGGATGGGAGTCCTTTACTGGTCAAGGCACATAGCGCAGAGGGGCTGGTCTCCAAATTAGCCCAGAGGCTGGTCTCCAAATTAGCGCACAGCTGGATGTCAATATCCATATATGGAGTATTGGGAGATAATGTGGCGACTAGAGATATAGAGCATGTTATCAGTCCTTGCGGAAAATTAGGTACGTTCAGATCGAGGCTGTCGTACTACGTCATCAGTTATTGTTTATACAGTAACAGCAGCCAATCTGATTATTATACAGCCCAATAGAACCGGTGATTGCGATATAACTTAGTCTGAAGGAATTCTTTACAGTGCTCATCTAGCTAGGTCGAACGAGCGCGTGCCGTGCGTGGGCATTTGAGTCCCGTTGGTAACACATTTTACTATTTCTCTAGTATCTCTTCATACATACCACTTCAAAACTATGGGTTCAGTACAGACTAATGAGTTTAATAGCAAACTAATAAAAGAAAAGAAATAGAAGAATAAAAGTCAATAAAAGAAATAATGCGAATTTGATGCATAAAAAAATCCTGTTCATAAATCCATTGTAATCAAGGTAGAGTGTCCACCGGGTACTAAACTTTGCCCGGCACTTGTTATTTACAATATTTTAACTTCATAGGCGGAGGACATTCCCCCAGGAGAGGGGATTACCTTTGCTCTACAGTAAGCGGGTATCAACAGCGCTTTATAGTTCGCAGGGCAGCATCCTCAAAATGTCTTCAATAAATGGCATTTTTACGTAGTTCGGCTGACTAGTTCTCAGAATCAGAGGCACTTTCCTTGATAATACGTAGTATGTAGCATAGAGAGGAATCTTTTCAAGTTGTACAAAGTAGGACCATAATTTTTGATTTTATATGAAAGATTTGAATGCTAATTACTACTTCAGTTAATTGGATCTCAATAGTTTGAACCCTGCATGACTGGGACTCTCTCTTAGTGCGTGGAAGATCCCCTTCCAACCTAATGTAAAAAAATAACTCTAATTGAGGTTAATGTAGAAGATGCAAGCTACGGAGCTGCGAAAGATATGTGGATACGTCAAACCCCAATTAAGGTAGAAGTAGTAGAGAAAAAATTATGCATTATTCTTAAGCACATTGACAAAGACCAATACCTTTATTTCTTCCTACTAGGGCGTCAAGTATTCCCCTAACTTTCGCTAAAAGTCTCCTTCTCAAGAGTTATGGAATACTGTGTAGCAGCTGGGCATCTGGTCACAAACTCAACATACTCAAAGCTACGGCTTCGAGAGTTACAGTACTAGCTTAAGTTTAATGCTGGTAGATTTTTGCCTTATTGGAAGTTATATCTATCGCTCATTAATTTTAATAAATGTCAAGGCTGTGTGCTTCCTAAGAGGATAATAAAGTTGCCCCAAATTAGCGCAAAGCCTCAGATTTCTGACCTCCAGATTGGTTTTGTTTTGACCAATCAGCGTCGAAGAAGCTGAATGGTTAACCAAAAAGGCTACTAATAATAATCCCATGTTAATCTAAAATATATTTATTCATTTTCGCGAACCCTGACTGTGGCAGACTACTGTTTCGGCACACAACTTCAACATGCATATAAATAGTTAAGGCTTTATCTTTACCCACAGTAAGACAGTTTCAATAAACTTGATCAAGAACAGGAGCGAAAGCCTGTAAAATCTCTCGTTTTACTGTTACTCCCTTGTTTTGAAAGTTCTGGAAAATACCCGCCCAACGGAACAGGAAAGGTTTGAGTGATTTGGAGATAAAGATAAGAAATTTGAATTTGACGGTATTTGTTTCTGGAATATCACTAATATTTGTATACAATGAAAAGTACAGGAGCTGATACAGACCTCTGTGGGACACCGTTTTGTAATTGTTCTTTTCTTTCTTATTTCTGTTAAGATAAACCAAATGAAAAATTTTTTCCAGGCCTTATATTTTGCTTTTGCAATTGAGAAAAACACATCAGCATGTGGTATAACAGAATAAAAGGAAGTGAGAAAAGTAGCAAATTTTGCATCCTTAAATAATATTAGAATACAACCACTGACTTTATGTACAGCAACATTTTCTTTCGCCCAATTCTCCACTATAGTAATAATTAAAGCACTCAAGCAGGGTATCCTTGTTAGAGGATACAGTCAGTACAAGATGAGGAGAAATATTTATCAAGAACTTTTAAGCTTTTTAGGGGAATGAAAAAAGAATGTTGTAAATCCTTGCAAGTTTGAGAAAAAACTACACACTAAACAGGGACTCCTGTAATATCAGGTCTAACTGGTAAGTATAGTAATGAATATAATGTGGCATTGGACGTTTCACATTAACAAGAGCTTGAACTCCACCACTCACACATCGCCTAACTGGAACTCCACCATAGCACTGGACAATAAGTTTCATTTTATCTTCAGCACTTGATAGTACATCTGACAAACGTTCTAATATTCTGTCGGCAATAGTGTCTGCAGTACCATCTGGAAGGGTACAAACTGACCAACAACTTTCCAGACGTTTTCCTTTGCTAAACATCACAACAGTTTGTGTCTAATTTAACACATCAATGTATAATCAGACATGACAGCGAGTCTCTAATATCCTCCCTTATCTAGTCCTTCAGGTATTGGTACATTATGCTGAGAACGTCATTCAGGATTGTTTTTGATGTGCCTTTGTATACAGTCATCTTTTTCAAAGATCCCTTCCAGGCACTATCCAGTAAAGAAGCAAAATAATGAAACGTACTAAATACTCCTGGGTTTTCTGATTCCTGTCTTTCATTGTGCCCTCTTAATGAAGTTCAAATGCACCACAAAACTTAGTATAGTCTGTTATTATCGACAAAACGTGCTTGTTGTTATCAGCCTTGATGTAATGTTTGGCGGCCGTTTGATGGTACCCCTCAATCAATTGCTGGGTAACGTAACTTTTGCTTCTCCTAGTAAGACAAGTTTTGAACAGCCGTCAACGTGAACTACACCTTTTGTATGCTTCTGCTCCTTACAAGTCAAGTGCTTCAAAACATCTGTTCCCTGGATTCTCCAAGCTGGCTAGAGCTCCTGAGCTGGCACTTCCAAATGATATACTAGGAAAACAGTATGCCTTCCCTTACATAACCAAGTATACGTTCCATACGATTCACTATTAAAGTTTTTTAATACAGCAGCATAATAAAAATTTGCCCATTAAGCTTAACTTACTTTGAAACTCTATATTCACTCCAAAACGAAGCGAAACCGTTTGCTCCTTTTGGAAGATCGTACAAGAAGCTAGTGTCTTTAAAACTTTGCCGTTGATGTCTCTATAATGTTCAAATGCTAAATATGTGTATTGCATTTCGTTTCTTTAACTCAAGATTATCTAGATTCTTCTTGTCAAACGCTACTTCGATCAGGTGCTGGGTTTGAAAGCGGATGCTACCACGAGTAAGATTTGTAGAGTAGAAAACAAGGCCTGTGATTAAAGGTGCATAACTGAGCGAGGGATCCAGATATCTTAATTTTTCGTCTATCATTACCAAGAATAGGGTGAGTGTAACTCCTGGCGTCTGAAATACGTAGCAGTATGGAATAACGTGGCCCCGGAGGACCCGAGCAAGGGATCCAGATATCTTGATGGGACACACATTACCACCCTAATATTTCGTCTATAATTTCCAAGAATAGGGTGAGTGTAACTCCTGGCGTCTGAAATACGTAAAAGTATGGAATAACGTGGCCCCGGAAGACCCGAGCGAGGGATCCAGATATCTTGATGGGACACACATTACCACCTTAATATTTCGTCTATCATTACCAAGAATAGGGTGAGTGTAACTCCTGGCGTCTGAAATACGTAAAAGTATGGAATAATGTGGCCCCGGAAGCCCCAAAGCAAGAGAACTTTTACAACACAACAAAGGCCTTGTATAATGCCTTCCCTTTCACCTAGTTTCGTAATAATACCTTGAAAATAAAGGCACTGGTGAAAGCTGATGAGCTCTCGTTAACCCCGAACTTGATTTGTTTACTGTTTACTAGAACAATTGCTATCACCAGTAAGATTTGCAGAGAAGTAAACAGGACCTGTGTTTGGACGGGCGTATCTGAGCAAGGAGACAAAATGTACAATATGAGGTTTAGGGCATAAACCACCTTAATCTTTAATTATTGTTTCTGAAAAAGCTAGCGCTATGGTCATTTGCAGTAGATTGGGGTTGAACATTACGTTGGACATCTGAAAGACGTGGTTATCGAGAGAACAGATGTTTCTGAAAGTTTTACGAATTTTTATCTATTTAAACTACGACAATGGCAGGTAGAATTAACATAAGAATATAATAATGGGATAAAATAATATGAGAAAACGCTAATATCAAACATGCGAGTCTTGTGAAAGTACGCATGAAATTAGTTACGAGTAAATTGACATTAAAGTTAATAATTGAGCTTGTCTCGCGTTGTAAATTGTCCTCTAAACGGTTGTTGACTGCAGGCCTTAATAGGTCAGTAAGGCTACCCTCAGTGTTGAAATTAAAAGAAGGAAGACCAATGCACTTCATCAATAACTATACAAAAAGAGCACGAAACATCAATAACCTATTTAAGATGTGCATTCTTTCCAAATTTGCGAGTATTTAATCGGAAATAACAGAGACTCTGTTTCAGACCCTCAGTCAATTTCTGCTTTAAGTGCAAAAGCAAGAAACTTGCAATGTGATAGTTCACATCGCTGTAAACGCTACGAGAATATCTTATCGCCATTGATGCATCTGACTCCTATTCGGTGCAATCAAATACCCCCATTTGGCGAACTTTGGGTAATGAACAGCCGGCTGTTCTACGTATTCGATCTCTTAAGGAACCGTCAATAAGCGATAACAAGTACGCATCGATCTCAATTATGGTAGACATATAAAAGCTGCTGTTTAGTTTATCTATATCGTCAACAATATGCTTCCACTCTTTCTTGGCATCTTCTCGTAGTTCATTAGTGCCCTTGCACCTTTTTTCAGCGACCACTGTATACGTTTTACCCTTCTCTAGGGTGAAGGATTTCCCTTTCGGCATCTCAAGGGCACAGTTTGTTAAACAGCAAAGGCAGGTCCAATTATTTGTGTAATCTGCCAATACACAGACGCGATGAACCATTTCTTGCAGGATTCACAAACTATTATTTCCGTGCTTTTTGTCTGTTTTCCGGCCGTGATAATGAACAGATATGTCAATATAAAATTTCGTTTTTCCGATTTTGCTTTGGCTATTAATTAGTACAACTTCCTTAGAAGAATGATTTTGATAGCACTTAATAAGCTGATAACGGACCCGTGTTAGCATGTCTTGGGTTATATTTTAAGGCTTCCTACCACAGTTGATTACTACTGCGAATGCTATCGCTGCTACACCACTATTGTTGTTCTAAGGTTTGGGCATTATCTTCCACGTCCATGTGTAAGGTATCTGATTGACAACAGCAGAAATTGCAAAGTAGTAGTAGTGTCGTGTCGCATGGCTGTTACACCTCTAGGTGTTTTTCCTTCAACCAATCTACGAATGCCTCTTCTGCCTGGTGCACCGTGAGATGTCCCCTCGTGGTAAAGGCTACATGGCAATGCAGGATCATGCAGTTCATATCTTGATGGGTAGCGTCACAATTTGGGCAGGCTGAGGAAATGACATATCCTCATTTATGAAGGTTGCTGGCTCTTCCGCCATGCCCTACGTGAAGTTCAGTTCTTTCTTGTCAGTATGCTGAATCCTTGCAAGGGCTGTATATTTGGGTCTTCTATTAATTCTCTCCCTCGTGGTTTAAGCTTATTCCATTATTTTTTCCATTCTTAACTCAAATCGAAATGTTCAATTTTGGACGCGAATAATAGACCGTAGATTTTAGCCGGTGTGTTGTTGTGGCGGCACGTCACGAAGAACGAGCTACGTGAGCGGACGCGACAACCTCCAGTCTCAGTTTTAACCGCTCAAAGAAGCGTGCAATGGTATGGATATATCCTGCGCCTGCCTCCGAGTCATCCAGCCCGCGCGGTCTTGGATTTTAGTCCGTCTGCAGCAGGATGGAGACGCCCACGAGGCGCACCTCGCACTCGTTCTACGCACCGCAAGGTGCTCGAGTATTAGTGAGTGAGTTGTTGGACCTGATCCCATTATCCGTTTGAGATGGGTGTTGTTCTTTATATTTTCCAGGCGTTGGAGTTGGTTGAGAGTAGCTTTTTCTCTGCGGTGTGGTGGAGGAGAAATCGAGCTCATTACGGGAAGCCATGCTACTGGCGTGGATTTCAATGTCCCTGTTATTGTTCTCATTTAGCAATATGTTTATTCTCTTGGCATGGGAAGAGTGTGTCCACAATTGTGCACAATATTCTTCAGTGCTATAGCTATCTTTAGGGACCACTTGACCATTTACCTTCCCTTGCAACTCCGAGATGCACGATATACGCCGAAGGGACTCAGATATGCTCATTGTATTACCTTCGTGGAAAACATCAAACACTATCATGCGTGTATTACTACCCGTCACTGGATGACTGCCTTCTTCTACGTTTGCACTGTCACAACTTCTTAACCAAGGAAAAGAAACTTAAAATGCGCCTGACAAAGCACGTCTAATATTTTTGTGGTAAATTGTCTTCTTCACTCCCTTTGAAAGGCGAGAACATATAAGACTCACGGTTATTATCATGGACAGCTATTAAATGGGCCATATCATTGATAATTATGTTTGGTTGCTGCTCCATGGCGAGAATTAAATCCACATAACCTCAAGGACTCTCACCCCTTATTAAAAATTTAAGGGCAAAGACAATGTTGGGTGGGCAGGAACCTGTTATCCAATTGTTTCCCAATGTAAGAATATCAAAAATACGGTTAAGCTAAACTTTGTACAGAGTACTTGTCCTACCCAACACTCCTTGACTAATCACACTAGAGTCAACATAACTCCAAAAGGTATTTCCATCAACATTATCGGCACAAGGGTCGTCCGTTGGTGGCAAGTCTCAAGTGCAATCGCCCTGCTTAAAAATAATTTTCGTACTTACGTCCATTACCAGGATAGTTTGATGGTACCTGCAAAGGTAATGCGCATGCGTCCATAACGCTTCAAATTGCAAATAGGAAGACAGCACAAAGGGCCGATCAATTGTTTATAAATAGAATCTTAGTAAGGTTTCCAACAATGTCCCAACTGCATTGTGACTTTCAATTGACAACCTTAAATAGTGGCATAAATTAATTCCTGATAGAAACATACAAACTAAAGTTGCGTACTCCGTCTAGATACTTTTGGTATCTGTAGCAAGCTTTACAAGATCTACAATGTTTAAAGTTAGTTTCGATACCCTCCTCCGCTCTATGCCATGTCAGTAATTTAGCTTCGTTTGCTATTCTATAGGCTTCGCATAGCTCTGAATTGCAGTGACAGCAATTGTTTTTCATAGGTAGGAAAACCGTTGAAAGGTTGGAAAGGTTGTATTCTCTAAAATACTCATTAACTTCTAAAGGTATCTTTTTGCATTCATACTTAAACTCTTTTTCTTCAAATCATCTTCCTTGGTAGGAAAATACATCAATCGGTTGCTGTCATCATTATCATTTAAGCAAACTTCACTAAAGGCTTCCCCAAATAGTCAGTGTCCAACTCCAATAGCTTAGTTTGTTACAGTTACCACAATACCAACCCCTTGTGCACGCACATTGTAACCATTTGTCTTTCCAACAATATGTGACCAACTGACGCATACGTACAGGCAACTGAGATTATGTACAATCGTACACTGAAAGATGTCAGAAAATTCCATCAACCATGCTTACCACAGCGGGTGCATTAGCTAAAGTGGTTTCAGCTGCTTTCTATTTAACCTTCTCCATAGGTTTCACCTGTGAAACGTTGCAATCTTTTCAAATAAAGAGAATTAAAAACGCTATTCTTCAAAACAACCGTTATAGAATAATTCGTATCATTAAAAATTGTGCAGGTGAAAGCACTCGCGAGCTGGCATACCGCAGCGAGTAGCAAAATCCACTTCATTACGACAAACCTTCATTTCCGTAGTCTATGCCAGTTGGAGAATTTCCATGTAGCAATACCTGATGATCATGTATGGGATAACCGATACCTCCCTTTGGACATATGTGAACCATATAAATAACTGTTAAACTATCGCAACAAACTGGATACGGGCCTGCCCTGATGGTATCAAATCTCTCAGGTTCCTCTTCATACTGCAAATTTTTTTCCCGCAATCAAGGCACCGGAAGTAGGGAGGATTGCAGTTGACTGTCCAGCTTCTCTATCTTATTCTTTTCTCCTCCACGACAAGCCCTATTATTTGGAAATTACTCCCCTTTACAATCACTCGTGTCTTCATAGCTGCAATGAACATCGTTGCCATTGAATCTTTCTTCATATCACTGACAATCTATTGCGTAACATTAGAGTGAGCAGAATAGCATTCCTTCATACCATTCCGTAAGATATCCATTTCAATCTTTGATTCTATCACACAAGAGAGGGCGGGGGGGGGGGGGGATACGTAAAAAGTTACTATATTGGGATATGTGCCGTAAATAGCGGTATTCAGTAACGTGATTGCTTCCATATTTGCGCGTTTTAAACGATGCTGGTAAAATTAATACCAATGAAGGGAATGCTGTAGATATGGCTTTAAGTTTGTTCAGGAAATTCATCCCAGAAACTTTTTGTGCTATTGTGTATATATTTATTACTGCTATCTACATTACAAGATTTTCAACCATCTGGATGGTGACAATATCGGAAATTGCACGACTTACTTTGTCCTTATCAAAATGCTGCTGGGAAGCCAAGAAAATCAGTTAAAGCCATCCCATGGAATCCCAATATACTAACTCATTATCATCTCTTATGTAAATAGCAACTGCACAAAGAACACCTGGCTTAATGTCCTCGTCGATTTCTCTGTTCCAAACGTATGAATCCAACCCCTTTAAACCAAAATTGATTACAGAAGGCTAAGCTGGAGATAAGTCCTCTGAAAATTTTAGCTTCATTCTTGTGCAAAGTTTATCAAATTCTTCATGATCGTAATCATAAAACGTCACCAGCTTCTTCTAATGTTTGTTGATAAAGTACATTAAATGGACAATCTGCCATCCAATGAAAGCATGCAACGCTGACAATGTCTGTTCTGGATAAAACTATCAAATTACTTACTTCTTCCTCCGTCTCTGAACCCATGACTTCTACTAGCTGACTTAAAACATCCTAATCTAGACCAGGACAGTGCACTAGCTTAACATAAATACAATTAATTCTTGCAGTCATGCATCTACTTCAACGCATTCCCGTTGTTTAACTTTCAGGAGGTGATATTGCTGCATGTCCTCAAAGTTTAAAATAAGAATAGAATTTAGCATTGACTTTGACATAACCGTTGCCCCAAGGTGGCATTTAGCCCATGCAAGTGGAACAGCATTTCCTCTATCATATCATTGGGGAACGTCACATTAACAGCACTTTTAAAAGTACCTTTTCTGGAAGGCAAATGTGTTTGTGCCTTTTCATTATTTTCCTTTCCTGTCTCCCGTACGACGCCAGTGGCTGGCTCTGCTTCTCCAAGCTGATTTTCTGGCCTCTTCCACTGCTTCAGCAGGCCGTCCACTAAGCATCTGTCCTTCCTAGCAAGTGAACGAGCTCTGAACACCTTGCATTAAAAAGAATACAATTTGTCAATACCTCTTGAATGTTATAAAAGGCATTGAGACTTACTATTGTTATTACATTATGCATTTCCAAAACAACAGAAACTTCAATATGTTTTGTGAGGCAGCCACGTCACTCTCCGTTTGCATTCTTGGGGAAAGTAAGTTGTCTTCTATTTTAATGTTATCTTTAAATAAATAGCCCTCATTTCACATACATCTATGGCTTAATATATACATATAAATGGTAATATGTGTCTGTGTGTCCGTCTGTTGCTTTACCGACTCGGCTTCTGTTGGCCGAAAAACGAAATGATGCACATATTGGAAATGCTCCTGACCTGTCCATTATCATAGGTTAAGCGGCCATGGGCTTGACCCGCCTCTTCGCGTACCCAGAGGGCCGTATTATAACCTTATCCGCACAACCTAGTTCGATGATGCCTTCATGAAAAGGGTGAGGTCATCAAAGTAGTTGGTGCGTACGAGGTTGAAACCGTCTTGTGGGTCCTTGTAGAGGCTCAAGCCCGATATACCATCGATCCTCTCACTCCTAGTTGAAAGTCAGTTATTTTAGTACTTAATTTTGTTGGAATTTTGATGTCTTTGTACACAAAAAAAACTTTGCGGACAAATCATTGTGCTGTCTTGCCCACAGAAATGCCCGAACTTTATCATAGGAACAGGGCAGAAGACCTTTACCAGAGGCCCACTAGCTTTCTGGTACTTAACAAAACGCTTACAAAACTAACTGGTATATATGAGGGAATGGGTTGAAAGCCTGCATAACTTCTTCAGGAACTAGCCAATGATGTTTTCCTAAGGAAATCCCTGTTCTCTCGTGACTAATAATTGAAGAAATGAAAGTTAAGGTAGCACATTGGCCTCTCTCTCTCTCCGTAAAATGTAATGCTTGTAAAGTTTAAAAATGACCTAGCAGTGGATAGCCTGCGTTGTATACTGTTCAAGTTTACGTCAACAGAATTAGAAACCTTTTTCGTGCAATACGCATCAATCATGTTATAACATTTTCACTTTCTTCTTAGTTTTTGTAGGGGTCCTCTTTAATGGTGATCCGATTTCACCTCCTTTTTTGAATGGTGATCCAATTTCACCTCCTTTTTTGAATGGTGATCCAATTTCACCTCCTTTTTTTAATGGTGATCCAATTTCACCTCCTTTTTTGAATGGTGATCCAATTTCACCTCCTTTTTTGAATGGTGATCCAATTTC
>JAAAKL020005345.1:0-19464 GCA_010016065.2 Carybdea cf. marsupialis auct. non (Linnaeus, 1758)
CCAAGTTTCTACCACCAGTCACGATTACTACCAACAATCACCAGTCATATTCCCCATCTCCTCGTTTCATGTTTCCTTACTCCGGGAGATGCATTTTGTAATTCCAAACAAATCCAGTTCAAAACGCCTAAATTCGCAAGTCAAAATATCGACATGGTGATTATCGTTCTACGCTGTAACATTGATATGGAATATTTTTATATTGTTTAGTATTTCGAGAGCAATAGAGCTAAAGAATTGATGTCCTACCAAAACAAGCCTGAGGCGGAAACTCCTTCTAAAGTCTGAACAAAGCACTTGGACTTGTTCTTGACCGGAGAGCCAGACGTTACTTGGACTTTCAGTTAAATGGAGGCTTTATGAAACGTTGGCTCATCTTCAGCGTTTAAAGATGCACTTTTACTAACAAGAGACATAGACCTGCGAAAGCATTCTATGGATTTATCCCTTCCAATCTCCACCTATTCCTACTTATGCGTATTAGGGAGGGGGTCCCCCATAATCAAATAACATAGCAATTTTAACACCCCAAAAAGCCCGCAAATCCAGTACAATGCTGCATCTTGAAATACGCCAGGGCTTCTTTGAGGGGGTTCCTATCCCTCTAGGGCACCCTGCAAGGTTGTCCGGGATCTGCTAATTGGTCACATAAACAGAATGTTTTCTCAAGGGTCAGGGACAGAATAAATGGAAATTAAGCATGTGGCAGAAAATTGAATAATCTAAAGAAAGAAAGAAAGATACGAACCAAAATTTTTTGGAGCTCGGGTGTCCAGTTTAGTTCTTCCTGTGCTTTTAACGTAGTAGGGTCTAGCATAAGTTTTCAATTTGAACTTAGATCCAATTCTTCTTTTGAAATTTTTGTGTCGACTTCCAGAAAAGGCCTTTACAAAATCTTGTCGCCTGAATGCTCTATACTTCAAGGTCACGTCCTTTTTCAAATTATATTCCTCTAACACATTACCCCCAGGAACATTATGAAACAAATCTATTGCATGTCTCTTTTTATGATAGTCCAAGAATACTTTCCGCCTCTTGATCTCGTCAATTGTCTTTCCAGGAAACAGCTTCAACGAAGGTGTTATTCCTGGTCCGCGAAATTGGCGCCAACCATAATATAAGAGTTTGTAGTCTTGCTAATTTATTACGATAAAGTGAATGATAAGGTATTGATTGAGAAAATTTAGTACAAGTAGTGGGCCCAACATGGAAACCATAATAAATGATAAAACCAAGAAACATGCTTACTATCGAATAAAAAGTAATAAGGGAATAACGAGCACCGCTTTGCTTGGACAAAGATGCAGCCCTCATGTCGTAGGACAAGCACCACTGCCCCAAAGCACCCCTTCTCAGAGCTAGCGTAGACAGTCGATTAGGACAGATGCTCCACTTTTTCCTCTTACCAAAAAGGCCGAGACATCGGTTTGTCAGCCTTTCAATCAGAGGGCCCTAGTGAACATTGAACCAGATAATGAAACCACGCAAAATAAACAAATAAATCACGAAAGAGCTTAATAAATAAAGTGTAGTTGAGGCACGCAAAGAACGCCCCTCTATTTGGACTATCAAATGGCGAGCTTCATGCCACTGTACAATCTCAAACTCTTAGTAGGATGCGTTCTCGGATTCTCCATGGTCACCTGATAAGACACCGGCTTCACTCGATCCTTGCCAAACGAATGAGACTCGATCGTTTTGGCGTCTTCTAAAACTTTATATATCCATATGATCTCCCTCCAATTTTACAGTCGCAGGAGCATCACTGGCTGTATTTGAGAACTTTTAATGGTGTCTTCCCTATCACAGCATTTATGTGCACTTTCCTCTGCTTTTGATATCATATGACACTGACTGCTAGGCTTTCACATCTCGTGAACCTCGTTGAAAATAATCCTCGAGCTAGGTGTCCTTTATGCACCTTATTGCTTAGCGTCTGGTCATTTAAAAGTTCACGGAGTAACTAACACATAGTTAGTGAATATGATTTAGGTCTTAAGCCTGCCCAAATGTTGCTGCAATGTCTCTGAGACAGACAAATGAGCGAGCTGCTAAATGCCAACAGCATGTGAATTGTCAGCGTGACAGAGTGACGGGGAAAGAAAAATAGTGCCGAAGAAAAGGAAAGCCTGGCATTATATTACGAACGAGGTGAAGGAATAAAAGACAGACCAAAGATGTCACTTTAGAGAGTGATTCAGTGGCTAAGAGTTAATATTTTATCTATAAATATATAATAAAGAAACGATTGAGTCTTGTTAAGAGCTTTGCTGTAGCAGCATGTCTTACCATTAAATCTGATATTTATCAAAGTCATGGAATGTCAAGTGAAGACGATAGGTCCAAATACACTTCCATTTCATACTACGACAAGGGGTGGGAAATCGCTTAATGGTTTGTGTAAGAGACTTTTTTTATTTCTTTTAAACTATTTTTCTGACTTTTTAATCTTTTTGTTACTTTTTTGCTGAATCTGACTTTAAGTCATTATTTAATTTTCGGAAGGTCCAGTGACTTTTTAAAAAGATTTATCCCTCGACGACCAGTTTTATCGTGCGTCTGGAAAGAGATTGAGTTAACTTGGGATAGAAACTCTTCACGTTTCAACTATCAAGCATTAATCCCAAACCTAAGATGTGTTTTGACTGATTGTCTGTTCACTCCTAAGTAACGGTAAAACATAACACGCTTGTACTTACAGGTGGGTCAATGATGGCAAGGGGATGTTATGATGACCGGGGTGGAGCACGCAATACTTCGTAACTCAATCTATGATATTAAGTTTTTACGAAATGGTGTATTTTAGGGGGACGTTTTGGAGCAGCAAGGTCACACAATGATGCGCATACATCATGTACTGCCGCAATGTTTTAATATCACTTGAGTATTTGTTTTTCATAGGACATTGCGCAACTTGATTCGCCAATGGCACCCCTCCCTCCAAAGATAACTGGCCTATTATACCATAATACAAACAAATACGTATCAACAGTTGATGAAAAATCAATAATTGAGTAAACATAATGTGATGATCGATGTTGTAACATCGCTATCATTCTCATTGTTATCTTCCTACCATTATCTTTCTTCATAATGAGATCGAAGGAAAGCGGAGATTTCTCTCTGCCTACGCTTCCCTTTGGCCTAGCATGAGAGAAAATCCAGTTTAAACTCCAAGATTCTTCAACCGATTACACGTGTATGGCTTTTTGTTGCGGCAAAAAATCCTTACACACACATTCTTACAGCGATCTGAGCCCATAACCTAGTGTCTGCAATAAAATTACAGCTGATATTCGAGAGTGGAGAGTCTTATTTTGAGACAACAATTTCATTCCTATTCACCCCGGTCACTTTCAGAGCCATGGTTTTTAAAGAGTTAAGACAATAGATTTAGATGGGATCATTCTTGGGAGGTCATCAAGGTCTTGTTGGCAGCGTAGTTTAATCTTGCTACAATTCTGGTAGATAGTTTGCTTATGACATTCCAAGGCCTCGAGGTGCTCAATCGTACTTAATAATCATCATTAAAAAAATCTAGCGGATCTCCCATCATACGAACGCATATGTATACATATATGTATGTATAAATATGCATTTATTTATTCATTTATATATGCAAGATAAGTTACTTACTATTAATTGACTACAAATGTATATTGAAATTACTAGTGTTCGTTTACTTTTGATTTTAGCCCCAAGCATGGTCAGGAAATTGATCTGAGCAAGAGCAATTTTTGGAGATTTGCCTGTCGAACGTACAGCGACTTTTATAAATGACACAAATTGTAAGAGATAACTATTAATCATCACAAAAGCACACCAATAACAGGAAGACGAGTTAAATAAATGAGGAAACGACCCTATCCTCAACAGATATTAAAAGTATGAGTTTTATATCCACGGTACATAACATCAACGTACATTCAGAGGATTATCAATTGAAAACGTTGATAAATTTCATTGCTGGTAGCTGGTCATTCTTTGATGCATGTCTCAATACCCAGATGCCACAGCATGTAATTTCTGGTTGTCATATCTTTCTCAATGAGGGAAGATACAACTGGCGTGATGATTTGGTTAGAGAATTTCATTTCCCACGTTCTTTCGATCACGAAATTCTGATTTACTCTGAGCCTTTTAAGAATCCAATTTTACCTCTACCAAACTTTCTTTACTAGATAGTTATCATTTGGATGACTCGATACATGGGCATACCAAATATTCTCTAGGTAATACTCGTCCCTAAACAAGAGTCATCCTAAAGCTATTTAATAAATGCTCCGGGCCCATAAACACCTTGCGCTGCCGTACAACTGTTACGAATCATAGAAGTTAAGACTAAGTTTTACAAAAATATGCTTTTAATTAATTTTTTATTTATTTATTTTTGATTTTTTATTTTGTCATGACATTGCTACATATTGACTTCACTAGAAATAGAGACAAAATCATAGTCAGGCCGAAAACACTAGAGTTGATACAAAACGTTTAATTCTTACCTATCTCTGAGTTAAAAAATTTGACTAACCGTCTTGTGTGTTACTTTGGATATTTACGAACCTTGATGATACAGACTGAAATGAAATTACGATAGAAAAAAATCTAATTGGATAACATTTACTGTATATTGACCGTATTTTGTAGGGTTCAAGTCTAACACAAATGCTTCATTGAGTCTGAAGTCATCGTGGCCCGCCAATTTTGTCCCGATCCAAATTATTCTTCTGTCTCCATGTTTCACCAAACCCTGCAGTCAATTGGCATACTGATCAATGTTTTAAGAGTGTATCTCCCTGAATGACATAGGGTTCCTGAAGATAATGTTTGTCAATACTTGCTGTCGTCTTTTATTTTAGTTTTAACGCAGACTTTCCCCATTACTTGGAGGATCCTAGTGTTTACCAAGCATCGCTTCTCGTATGAATGTCTTGCAACTAACTATGAACAATGGATGGAAACAGCTGCAACATAGTCAATCATTTATAAAACCATTTGTTCAATTTTAGTGTTATTTTTCAACACAGGAAGTCTCAGGCTCTTAGCAAAAGGTAAGTCCCTCTTGGATGTACAAGAACTTTAATTGTTTGCTATAGTTTTTGCAATGAAAAGTTGAATCAGTATATTAAGACATCATCAAGTTCTCCAGATGGCGCAAGGATAAATGCATTGCAGCTTTTACATTAGTTGATTCTGAAACCCACCCCCGACAAAGGAGAATTTTTGCTATCCCCTGACTGGATTTTCTTGGCGTCGATTTCAACATATGTACAATCATACCTTCGCCTCTTGCTACACAATGCAACCTTATGGTAAGCTGTAACTGCTCGTATTAGAATACCTTATTCTGGGACTCTTTCTGAAAAACCCTTTTTAAAGTAAATGTCAAGGAAAGAGAATAAATGTTTATTCCTTTAGACCAACATGCAACGCATTTTATGAGGAAACTCGACCTTGAAGTCGTGAATAAAATATACACATTGCTAGTACAAGACCTTGTATCAGACCGTATGAACACTGGGGACATCAAGTTTCACTAGTCACCAAACTACCTGTTCACCCTGTGGATGAAGCTGTACATTGGCTGGCACAGGGTAACACATTGAAGATCAGAAAGGGGGATCCAGGGGTGAATATGTTAGTACTATAAATCATCTGAAAAGAACTGTAAAGTTACAGAGGAGAAATAAAATTGTTGTAATACACTACTAAGGAGAAAAGGAAAAGGTGCTACAACGATAGGGAATACATTGGTGAGCTATTCCATGAAAATGGAGGTGAAAAAACTCTTCCAGTCATAAAAAGGAACAAAGCACTGGAGGCGGACGCGGTTATATGTGAAATGTTAGTAAGTCTACTGAACTGATGAAAGAAGTAGATGATAAAAGAAGAATGCCGGATGATCTTATAAAATTCTATTTTTTTATCGTCCTACTGTGTGTCACTGAATGCAAAAGCTCAGAATTGGACCAGGAATAGGGAAGGACAGACTTGTTTTCATAGAGGACGCTGAAGTCAGAAATGCTAACTTTATCGTACAATGCTGTAAGAAATGGCAATTCACAAATGGAAAGACCTGCACGTGGTTTATTGATCAGTCGAAAAGCTGCCGACAAAGAACAGCATACAAAACTATTGTAATTGCAGGGAAAGCTTAAGCCTATATGGGAAACATTTTCGACTAATTCGAAACTTGTATTGACCAGTAACGTAACCACTAAATTTTTTTGGGGGGGGGGGGGGGGGATAGGCGAGGTGGTTGCTAAACTAATTTTCACCCAAATGATTTCAGTGTTCCAATGACTTGGCCAAGAAAAGACATAACTTTTGTCAAAAATTTTCAATCACCTTGGAATTTATTGGAAGGGCTTTAGCCCCTACAGTCCCCAATGGTTACGGCAATGTTTATGGAAAACAGCCTACGTGCGTGTGGATTGATGACGAATTAAGTGAGTGTATTTAATCAGAGCGGAGTATGTCACGGATGTGTGTTTTTTCCAGATCTTTCTACTCAATACATGGGACGACATTACGAGAGCTGGGAAACCTTGTGATTGGAGGACAAAATATTAACAGTCTACTTGATGCAGATACCAAAACGCTAAGAGCTGAATCCTAAAATCTAGTCCGCGAAATCTACTGGACAATGATATGGAAAAGAGCAAGGAGAAGGGAATGCGAACAAGTTTAATCAAATAAAACGTTTAACGGTCAGCAAAGGAGAAAATCTAGATTTTAGTTTTTTGTTGGAAATGTTAGACTTAAGCAGGCAGAAGCATGAGTATTTGGATCGTCTTATCATAGAAAGAGTGAAATGTAATACAGAAATAAGGAGGTGGATTGGAATTTCAAAGACCTCTTTCCATAAGTTGCAACAGGTGCTGAAAGGTAGAAAGATGCCAATGGTTAAAATGAAAAAAGTCTTGGACTGCTTTGTAAAATCTATCCTCATCTAAGGTAGCAAATGTTGAAGAATATCCTAATGGAGAAAGATTTAAAGGCATTGAAAATGTTGCTTTACAGGTTGAGCATGGACAGCAGATATGGCAATTAGGGACGTATTAAGAAAAACTGTTAAGGCAAACAAGACTTTTAAGAACAATCCAAAAACGATCACTCGAATCCTTGTGGCATATCATGACAAAAAAGGGATTACAAGATCTGAGCGCTTAAGTGGGTGCATCTAGGAATGAGAAGCAAAGCAAGGCAACGACTTTCGTATACGGGGAGACAGAAGAACTATTTGATGGAACAAGTACTAGCAAGAAAAGGGGAGGACAAAAAAAATACGAGAACCGTTGAGAGCACCTAATAACATGAAACTTTGCCAACCCTTCATCGTCTTCGTCTTTATAGGATTCGGCAACTTAACAGGGGGGATCCAGCCTGAAACAGTTGTCATTCCCATTTTGGTGGACACTGATATCCAGTTATACAATGCTTAAAGGCCGCCCGTCTGATTTATATGATTCAATTATCAGAGGACAGATATTCAGGTACAGAATCAACAGGATTCTATAGGAAATTTTAGAAGACTGGATTAAGTGGAAGTTTAAACAGTTGCTAGGAAAATTCAGAGCGTCTTTACTAGATTGAACTTTGGGGAAAACTACCGCGTGCTTCTTTATCTCTTGTGTAATACATTAGTAATTAAAACGACTAGTGTAGACATCTCTTACAATTTAGATACCGCAATTTAGTAATCACAAGCCCAAGCCCTTGTAACGTTTCCATCTCACTTCCTCCCAATCTCTCACCATCTGTTTCATTCAATACCTACCAAATTAACCCGAGACAGTAGTCTATGGTTTAACCAACGTGTGAAGAGGTTTCCATGAACGGAAATATCGAACAGATATTAGCTCATAAAGCTTGACATAGACAGACAACTTGTCACTAGGGAAAAACCACGAAATATAGCGTGATGAGTGTTACTGTGCCTCATCCCATCTTAGGCACAAGTACATCTGAATAGAATAAGTATAAACAAACGAAAACCTCAGTCATTAGTAAAGTAATGTTTTTAGTCCTGTGTAAGAAAGTGGTGATTGGAGATGAACGGTGGCTTTACATCCTCCTAAGATTGACTGAAAGTTATTTTATCACAAGCTAGTCAAATTGGTGTCCTCTCTCCCTGTTTTTGATCCATGGAGCGTGATTTTGTGACATCGTTAGCCACATAAAGCTATCTCTAACCAGTCCACTTTGTTAAAATTCCTATTCAGAAATATTCTCTATTTTCCTTTAGCTCTCCTCGCATTGAATTTTCTCTTCACAACTATTTTTTTGCCTGTCGTTTCCTTTGATTCTCTGACAAAAATAATTTATTTTCCGCTTTATATTGTCTCCAGTAATTACATCTTGGTATTGGCTCTTCATAGCACTTTACAATTTCTAACTTCTTCTGTCCATACTGTCTTCTGTCATTCTACGATATATCCACATTTTAATGTAACGTGGTCGTTTAATCGTACCTAATGGGCTTGCTCAGGTATCTGCAGCATAGAAGAGAAGCGCTGCTCTTGCCATGGATAATCTTCAAGGATTCTCCACTTTATTCTCTCCATTAGTGCATATTAGTTACCCTTACAATGAAAAGTATATGTTTGGTTAATCAAATTATTGATGTAAATAGGAAGAAAGAGATCGGTGAAAGACTTCATCAGGTACCTTAGCACCAGTCCAAGCTCAATAGGCCTTCTTAACAAGGTTATAAAGGGATTTTGTCAAATATTTTCATTTGCGACATTATTTTTCCAATCCCTAAAATTGAGCAACAATGTATGTATCCAAACGCTCAATTCAAAAAAAAATCCCTGTAGTTTCTGAGCTCCGCTATAGAAAAGATGTTACGTAAAAATGAGGAGAGGTTGAAAGGAATCATTTGGTTGTCTTTTGAAGTTATCTTTAAATGCGAGACGTAATAATTAATGTTATTGGCCCTAAAGTACCTCAAAAGTAAATATGCAAAGAATGTAAAGAGCTAGTGGATCATCTAGACGTGGATGCATTTGTTTGTGTAACTTTGTGTGAAAAGTCAGGATACGATTGGAAGCAGGCTACGATAGATCTTCATTATGGCTTTTGTCATACTATTTCTTCCCATTTGAAGGTCAGGTCTTATGTAGAAACCTATTATCGAGTCTAAAGATTTCTAAAAGGCATCGTGCAAGAGCAAGATAAACCAACCTGTTCCAAACTTTCCATGTTGCTATAGATGTTTTCCTCACCGAAATGTAAAAGAACGTGAGATATCACTCAGGTATATATTTATGGGATTGGAGGGCACACGCCTCATTCACCCTATTTAAATTGGGGTTTGCTAGTAGGCCCGTGTCTCCATGCCTTTTCTCACATCTCCAAAACAACATAACCAATTGATAACGATGACGTCATGAACGCTCCTACGCATTGCCACTCACAAGCAGTACAGAATGTCTATGGACAAATAACTCTCTATGGGCCGGAGGGGGATGGGTCACAGATTGTGCAAAATTCAGGTGCTATGGGCCTTATTACACAGTTCTCTCTTTGCCATCTTTTAAAGATAGAAAGGTATACTTACCTTACGTTTTGGGTGTACACTACATTCTTGCAATGGACTTTATTGACAATCATTCACAGAGTTATTAGCATTAAATATAGCTGCTACCCTATCAGCTCTGCCCCCCATCCATGCCACTCCCATAATTATCCAGTCTAGATACGACCTATCAAAATTTTGTTTGTCGAACATTTTTAGCGGACCTCTCACTATTTATGTACTATTTTAAGCACTTCAGTTTGGCTTAATTTTTTATCCGATTTAACTTAAATATACGAAGTACGTTACCTTCCCTTGCTGAGGCCACCAAAAATTAATGAAATCTATTTGCTCTTCTATGAAAAGAAGTGGTTACCAGAAGGTCACACGTATCTATCCTTGTTATTGAGTAACATGACACAAAAGTCAAAAGTAGGTCAATGGTTCAGATGATAATAACCCCTTGGATTTATGACAATCTATTTGATTTGACTATTTGACTTGATCATTTGGTTACGTCTACTTTTCATGAATGAGAGAAGTTTTTAGATGAGCTCGAAGGAGATGTTCCTACACCATCAAAAATGGGGACAAAATATGAATATGATTATCATAGATATAGATATACATATAGATATATATATAAATGTATATATGATTATGATATCTTGGTTTTTTCGTAGCTGGTAAAACTGTAAAATAACAGTACTGGATTCCTTGTGGCCAGTAAGCTCTGTCTTATATAATAATGTATAGGGTTTTGGGGGGTATTTTTATTGTATTCACCCTGATCAAAGCTGAAGGCACTTCTAGGAACGGGTTACTTTTTCCTTTTCGGATGACAATCTATTCATGCTTACTTTTTATGCTTACTTTTCATTTTATGCTTGCTATTCTTGCTATTCATGCATGTAGTCCCCCCTATGTCCTATCTCTCGAAACATAGTTTCCCACTTCACGAGAGAAAATGACAGAGCACAGTACCTCCGGGATCGTGGCAGGCAAGCTCAGGGTCAGTTCGAATTCATGACCCTCGGAGTGTGAGTCTGACACTCTACCACTATGCCACTACTGTGTACTATGTTCTTGCAAAACTGAGGATCTTAATATACCCTGCTCAACCTAAGATCAACTTAAGGACTATGCAATACAGTCTAGTCCATATCAATGATAACCTTCATCAATTATACATCAGAATAAATGTAACTTATTGTACAATGTCCGAAGCGATGATTGGTACTATAAAATTTGTGTGCAACGTAAGGCACGTTTGTTTTTCTTCCATCAGCATCAACAATTACATAACAATAGAGCAAAATTACTACACGATAACTTTCTGAAAAATTAAAGAGCCCCCTAAAATTTACTACTATTTTGCAATATATGGTCTATCCAGTATGCAAAGTAATAATAACAGATAAAGCAAACATAATTCGTGAACGCTGACACTTTCTGCAATGCCCAAATTTCAGTCTCAAAATCTTTCATTCATGTCTGGAACAACCAAAGGGGTATCAATGTTTTTTGTAAATTATAATGGCACTGTTTAGCCAATCATCCCACCCTACAAGGTAAAGGCTTGAGAAAGAATGTTATGATTCATTTGAGCAAGACAACAGATAATAGGAAAACCATCACGTTCAATACAATTACATTTTTTCAGAGAAGCATATTTTTGTAATAAATGCAGAGAAAATACCAAGGCTAGAACAGAATCACAGAACGAAAGTTTAAAATAGAATCCCCTTATTTTCAAGGACTAATGAAGCAGGAATACGACTTTCATAACTGAAACTTACAAGCGTATGCCCTAGTAGCCTTGTAGTTGGAGTGACCACACGGTCAACTTAACAGGCTTATGGAAAAAGTTACGAATCGTGATTCCTTCTTACAGATTCATTTATGAAATTTAAGATAGAAATGTTCAATAACATGTCATTGAAAATAATTGCACTTCAAATATTTAGTTATAAAAATCAACGATCTCAACCCACCATCATCATCACCAGAAATTAAGGCACAGAACTTACAACAGGCCGCATGCGTCAAACAAGATTTAGCCTGGAAACTAGTTATGATTCATAATGTATCTTCCTCCTGTTTATAAATATCTGTACTGGTCTTATTTAATCAGAATTACTATGCAGTTAGATCTTCATGATTAAGTAATAGATGCGTTCTGTCTATTTCTCCGTTACAACGAGCTACACTACGGTATTCATATACAAATGGGCCCCTGGGGGACATATGACAACAGGAGGTTTCTTTTAGGAGAAAGTCCTCCAATATTTTTGTTGTGTCCCCGAAGAAACATTTTCGCCAGTGCTCCGAAAGTTTCTTTAGCTCTCTGTAAATACTATTATCCAGGTGATGTAGTGAATTGGAGAGGCCAAGACTCTGAAAAACAGCAAGCACTTTAGGTATCATTTATAATATCTATTTATTTATTCCATGAAGAAGAAAAAAGGAAACTCGCTATAGTAAAATTTTGTCCTACGTTTCGGAACATCTTGTTCTATTATCAAAGAACTAAAATGCTGGATACAGGGGGGGAAAGAATTATGTTTGAAGTCATAATGAATAGAGAAAGGTCTATGAAACAAATAGTTTTGCACAGATGGAAGCTGAAAGAACGTTCAAAGCAGGACCTAATTATTTGATGAAAAACATCTCCTGCACTTAACAATCAATCTTTGGAGAGCATTTCTTCAAGACCATAAAGTTATTTCATAAGTCATCTGGAGCTCTGCAATCATGGTCTGATTAGCAATGTTTGCAAATCGATGGTGACTTTCATTTATGTTGCTCCACTCGACGATGTAAATGCTCCATAAGGCCTACATAACCTGCATCGCACAAGTCACATTAATTGGGTTTCAACTCGTTAAATCAAGAGGAAACAATTTAGTACGTAAGTGGCAACTAGGCGAACATATTTAAACAGATCATGTCTAAAGGGTAAATTACTAAGGTAGTCATTGTTAGATAGTTAAGGTGCAAAATCTGTTTTTCTTGTTATATGAGACAATACTTATGTGGTTAAGACAAGTTTCCAATGTTTTTATGAGTCATATAGGATAAGTGATACCCGTTATGGATAAGAACCAAAATACCTTCAGGGGAAGTTAATAAAAGTAAAATTAGTGTTTCATATGCCAGAGTTTATTTTCTTAGATATTTGAAGTTTACGTATTTACTAGGCAGTACAGTGCGGTTTTTGAGGGCCCGGTTACTGCACTTGATGGCAATTTCTTCACAACAATTGCACCAAATCCCTCGTTTAGTTGATTATTGCACAACAATTGCGGTGGACGTTGAAGTCGAAGAGCTGTAGCTTTGTATTTCTTCTCCCGCTGGAAGAGGGAGTGTGCAAATGGAAAGTATTACTTAATTAGGTGATTATGAAAGGCAAAACATTAAGTCATTAGGATGATTACGTGGGTACAGAGAGTGAAAAATCACCAGGAAAGCGGTTTTGTAATACATAGATGGTTCCTTAGCAAGAAAAACTATAGACTAAATGAACATATTTTTCTTCCTCCATACAGCAGGTTTCTCCATGAATGCCTTTTAATATTCAAAATGACCCTTTAACATCAATGACAATCAGCCGTGATGCTCTGCAAGTCCATTTGCTATAAAGCCCACTATTAATCCTTTCAATGGTGCGAATTTTCGATCGACAAGTTGATTAAGGAATACTATCAAGTGTGCAAAAGTATGGCAGACTAACTGAACCGACTGCAAACAGGTCTTACATAAATTAGAAAAGCTAACAGAACTAGCGTTTCTAATACAGGAGCAGGTTCCACCTGCATCTTGACAGGGAAAATGGGTTTTGTCAAGGGACCTATCCTGACATTTGGAACAAAACGTTGTTTAGCTGAATTGCAACTTATATTGTAATTGTTAGGTTATTCAATCAAATGCGAGAAGCTTAAAAAAACAAAGAAGCATAAACACAGTACAATAGTTTTTGTGTACCTTGTGGGCTGGATATCTAATTGTAAGAAGGAAGTTATGGGGATGTTAAGATAACACCTACAAGGAAGGTTTCCCTGTTGCCTGTTGATTTGGCTGATTGACTTGTGTCTGACACATGCCAGGCGCGCGAAACTTTACATTTACCTGTCAGCTGGTGCTTGGCATGATAAACATAATCTATTTAGCCAGAAACGGAAAGAAACATTTGTTTCCATTTCGTTGTTATTCTTATTGTAAAGAGGCAAAACGGACAAAGTGTTGATTTGACGCAGCATATCTCTGTTTCCTCTCGGGTCCGTTATTTACACTTAAAACAGTAATGATTGGAGTTCAAATTAAGTGAGAGAATACATGGTAAGCTTTCTTGACCTTCCAAAACGATAATTCGGCAACGCATTTGTAAATAGTTTTTATCGCTACATGTCATATAATATCGTCAACTAGTCACATATTGGTAATTCATATTGCATAAACTTTGTCCTGACCTAAATGTTAACGTTTTTGCCTACAAATGAACCACATATTTCAAATATGATAATATCGTAAAACGCTTGGCTCATGCCCATTCTATGACTTAATCAACTAGCTTACACCAATATCTTAGTGTAACAAATCGCAATCCTCAATGAAGGATTACATAAACTATTGTACTGGAATTCCAACTGATTTGTACATTGCTGATTCTTTGGATCGAATACGTAAAAACTAAGACAATGGTATAGAAGAGAATGCAAAAACTAAGATAGGTAACGAAGTAAAAGCAGAGTGGATGCGAGAAACTAAACGTATTGGAATATATAATCAGTATGAAAGACTCTAAAAGGCAAGAAAAGAAGTTGAATAATTGTATGTAGGGCAGTGGAGCACACGCAAGGAGGTCTGTTTTAGCTCATTAGCAAAAATGATTGAAATGTTCTAACTCATACTTACTTCTGGATGATTCCTTACGACATGCCGGATATATTCATTATCATATTCTCTTCTATCAATGAAGTCACCTTAACATAATACACTTTAACTGAGACATTAGGGTAGCAGTTTATCATTGCCTCCACTACTTTCTATATACATGCAAAAATAATTGTTAGCACCTTATGTCAAGTGTAATCCGTTCTCTGGCAGATACATAAATGAATGTCCTTTAGCATAATCACTTACTATCAAACATGTATTCTAGGAGTTATCAGTAATGTATTATACTACTACCCTCCCTTTTTAAAATTCATGTAACCACCTATGAGGCCATTAAGTATACTTAAAATATAGACAATTAAATAACGCATTAGATCCCAGGCTGCATTTATATCCAACATGGCGAGGTTTTATCTTGTATCGTAAAGGACTTCATCGCACTCGCAATTAAAGATGTTAAAACCCATCATAAGCATGCATTGAAAAAAAGTTCTGTCTTCACAAGGTATATGGTAATATTGCTAGGTGTAATCTCGGGCATAATGACATCCACGCAACCCATGCCTCAATGAACCCTGCAAACTACTCCTGATCCTTCTCTTCCGCTTTTTTCGTCTGCTTCTCCTGGTCATTTTTTATCACTATTGGTTACTGTGGTAGGAAAAGAATTCAACGTGGTGTTGATAGTATTTGTAGCAGTAGTAGTGGTAGTTACGGTTCAATAAGAAGAAGTATTGGTAATAGTGGCAGTGCAAGAGTAGTACTAGCAGCAGTGGGAGGAATGGTAGCAGTTGTTTTAGTAGTAGTAGGATGAGGATGAGGTGGAGTAGCAGTTGCAGTTATTGTAGTAGTAGTTGTGGTGATCGTAGTGGCGGTCATAGTGGTGGTGGTGGTAGCTGTGGCATTGTAGTATGTAGTCATGTTACAATTAGACGGTGATATGCTTAAAATTTTAAAGCACTGTTTCAATTGTGAAATCATTACGAATGAAATTTATGCACTTGAGAAAGAGGCTTGAGAACAGAAACTTAATCGACGTTCAGACTTTGAGGCTGTAGGATATGCACTTATCCTCCAAAGCAATTTCACTCACATATCCTCACCCCTCTGTATGGCAAAGAGCTTATAGTAAACACTTGCATCTATTCTAATAGCATGGAGATCATTTCTTGCTGTCAAACTTAGTTTTCATGTTAAGCAGAGTAGTAAACGTGGAAAAAAGTCAAGGATTAAAGACTCTAAAGTGTCTAAATTATTTCACTATAAATGAACGGGGTATGGATTAATGAATTACTTCGCTCACACAATCCTAGTGAACTACAAAAGCAGAGATGTTCAAATACACTGACCGCTTAAACAGGGCATTGTGACTCCGTCTTATTTTATTACCAGCGTTGCAAAGTGGTTTTCCTCCTTTCAGCCTTAGCCATGAAGATCTCGACGCTGATAAACGGTAATGTCGTATCAGATGCTCTGACAGAAATAGTACGTTTCCAATTGTATTTGCACGGAATACTTTTAGCAGAACGATCCAATATTAGAGCGAACTAAAGCAAGGTTACGCACATTGGACTCTCCAATTTAGTTACTTAGCAAAATCGTCCTACAACAACTTACGCATGTAGCAAATTATGCAGTCATCTAACAATTAGTTAATACTTACAATTTACCACTACAATCAGTAATTAAGGCTAAGGGCCGAAAAAGGGGCATGCTTTTTAAGTGAAACCTTCTACCTCTTGAAATAGGTCTGAAAGGAATGCATGTTATAATCATTAAACTGTTTTTTTTCCAATCCTGTTTACAGACTAGACCTCCTAGACATTGCTAGACTAAGAAACGTATAAGTATCGGAGTTCTTATCGAGTACACAGAGCCATAACTGCTTTCAAAGCAGTTCTATCCAGTCATTCGATACCACACCTTATGGGATATGTGCTCGACGCTTTTGGCCTACTTGCCAAAACACTTTTTTAAAATTACAAATGCTCAGTGTGAAATAATATCGATGTAGTCCCTCTTCGAGAAAAATGTAGGAAGGCTGTGCTTCCCAGGTTTTGAACAATTATTCAAATTTTATGTCATAATCAATAACTATTTACACACTGAAATTTCTTATATTACTATTGCCCGGCTTTCATCACAGAATTATTATTTGCACAGGTTAAATTAACGAGTGTGAAACAAAACTATATGTGACCGGATGCCAACGACGAGTTTCGCATCTCTTTACATCTTCGATCGATGATTTTCCAGAAAAGATGTTATCATTTCCAAACATCATTAATCATCATTATAATTCATAGTTTTTCAGCCTCATTTCATTATAAAATTATCAAATCGTTTATCAATATTCTTGCTCACATAATCCTTCGATACATATATATATATATAGTGTATGTTACTGAATGTCTTTCTCAACTAATAGGCTCCCAGGCAACACCGGGTATTCCTGCTACTATTAATTGACGTGTATACAAGTAAGTGCATGCTTGACATGCGACAAAATTTCATAACAAAAAAAATCTCACGGAAGTCATGTATGTTATCAAAATGTGCAAACGAAAAAACCGTCAAACTACAGGAGTTGCTTAAAAGTCTTGAACCTTTAAAGATATGTTGGTAAATGTTTGGGGGGTGGCTTTCACTTAAATTGTCCGTTTTACACCATATGTATGCATGCAATTGAAAACGTACATGTGTAGGAAAAGCACCACTATCCCCATTATACAGTTGTCAGACAATAAAAAAATGAGAAAATTGCCTACATTCTAATAACAACTGTAAAATTTTGTCTTCGATAGGCGTATCTACACTTCCTTGATAAGCACAAGATCCTTCATGACTGCCCCCGTCCAAATGTTCTTTTTTTGTATTTGAAACTATTATTTTACAATTTATTTGAATTGTTTACTTCGTCGTAGTTTTCACGAGCGTACTTGCTCATCCTGTACGTTAAGAAGAGCAAAAAGCTAACGCGTTAGACAGCCCCACTTTTAACACCGTTAGACAGCTTACAGTTGCAAAAACGTTTATTTAAAATGTTAAACTTACATGAAAAAGTAATAAACACACACTAACTTTTGTTGTATACAATGGCAATTTCAAATTTTCACCTGTCAAAATAACTGGACAGCAGTAATTATTGCCACTTTGAACGAGTAATAATTTCCACTCGTCATTACTATTAATTGTCTGCACATTCTTAAACCCTTTTAGTTGCAAGGACTAAAGAATATTATTCCTATCTTGATAAATCTGTGGTACTACAGTTTAAAGAGCAAGCGTGTAACAAAAAATCTAAAAGATGCGTCCCTACTACATAGAAAGATTCTAGTTCTCTTGTTAGACATGTCACAGTTACGTAACACGGTATGATACTGATAATTTCTGCTTTAGCATTCCGTGAGCTTTCTAAATATTTTATAGCCTACTCCTTCCATCTTTTTTGGTCTCCGAAATATGTAAAAGGTTGCACCGATATCACAACTTGACAATACATTTTTTTGCCCAAAAATCTTAACATGCTTTAAACTCCTAGAACGCTGCTTAACATTTTCTAAGACCATAATTACAAGTTTTAAAAGTTAAAAATTTTACGTTTTTCTGTACTTTTATCCTAACCATGTGTTTCCCAATAAAAGTTTTAGCTGTCGGAAGGTATCTCAATTATTATAGACTGAATTGACATGAACAGAGCGAAGTAGGATATAAACTTAAAAAAGTGATGCAGAAGATTGCAAATTATACTATTAGAATATGCACGGTGGGACGCATGTCATGCTTTCCCTTCAATTCTTTACAGATTTGAGTACTTTTGACGAGCAATGTTTAAAACAGAAAATATTCATCAAGACACACTACGTGCATAAACATAACAAGAGTTTGCCTCTATGACAATGATCTGCGATTGAAATAATTTAATGAAGCATTAAAACCTTACCACTACATTTTTGAAAATGTCCTTTATAAAGTATGCAAGTCCCTTAATTACAAAAGCCCTCTAATCAATAGAGAATACAAAGTAAGCAGAAAGTGAGTTAAGGAGCATGCATTTAAACATGATAAGGAAACGTACATTTTAAGGTTGATGAAGGAAGTTGCATTAATTTTTGGTAACGCTGTTTCACTTTGGCATAAAGTTTTAGCTTTCTCTGTCTACATTAGCATCTCAAAATCTAAAGTCGATACATTCGTCTTGTTAAAAAATCCAATCCAATTTTTCTGTGAGGTAGCAAATAACTGAATAGGCCATCACAAAAATAAATATTTTATATCTAAAGATATGATGACACAAGTGCCATTTCTGCTAAAGATAAGCTACACTTAATACAGCCATTTTAGAGCCCTATATGCGTATTCTTGTTTATCGAAGACTTACATCGGCAGTTTCCCTCGTCTTTTTTGTGTTTTTAGCTTCAAAATTATGTAAAATCGTATAAAATAGAGTGGTACACACTAAATATTGAAGTAATAGGAGATACCACGAACGAAACAAGATTTCCTCTACAAAGGATTCATTATTTTGTTCTATGCTAACGTCCATCGAAAGCTAGAGTAATTGGTTATGGTATCCAGCGATACTACATAGTAAAATCAATGTGCTGCCATATACAGGACAGTAATGCAAGAACTACTGGTGGGCATTACTGTGTATTTAGCCAACGTGAAGTGCCAATGGCAAAACATTCTTGCAAGAAGTCTAGAAATCATATCAGGTTGTTTCTCGGTTTGCTTACTGAAATTCTACAGCACGTTCATCTCAAATCATACTACTAAGGATATCGATAAATCACAACACGACCTTTGATTCATTGACAAATATAAGAACGAAGTAAAAATTGATGATAAAGGAAGAGGCATCGATGACAGACATATTTACAAATCTACAACCACAGTTTGTTTGTCGCTCTAATTAATACTTCACCGGTATTATATTATGACTTGATTGAAAATAAAGCCACCATCAACCTAAAACAAGAGTTTCAGTCTGTAGTAGATAATTTTAAGGAACAGAATAAATTATAGCGACAGGAAGTAGCATT
>JAAAKL020005346.1:0-19462 GCA_010016065.2 Carybdea cf. marsupialis auct. non (Linnaeus, 1758)
GCGAAGCTTGCCTTATCAGCAGATTTGTTAAGGCTGGAACCATTTACGGAGTACAAGGTTCAAGTCCAAGCATACACTATGATAGGTGCTGGAGCATGGAGTGAAGCGGTTACTGCGATGACTCCTGTGGAAGGTATGAGATCATAACAAAATGTTAGTATTGCATTAAAGTGGTTCAGTTGTTTCATTATCACTTGCTTTATTTTTATTCAACCTATTTGTGCCATTACGGTTGGTTCCTGGCACCTTAGCTGTACGTATTTCCAGGTTTGATCTTGAAATTACACAATAACTGTAAATGATTTCGTCAGGTTACGGCTGCTATGATTTTGAAGGTTCACGCTGATAGCAGAGCGTATTTAGTTTTAAAAATTTGAATATGTTTTTTGGTCCTGATTCTTCGCAGAAACAATTCTCGTTTCGAAGCAAGTGTCAAGTAATGTGAATTTGTTTCGTCCTATATGTCAACATGAAAGGTGATCCCCCATACCGTAAATTTTCAGACTTAAATTTTATTGCCTTCGTCTTACACAACAGCACCCTCCGCGCCACACCCCATTGACCGAAGAGTCCTTGGTCCTCACAGTGTGGAGATTCGCTGGAAGAAACCGACAGCTATCAGTGGGCCTATATCGAGATACAAAGTGCAATTAGCATACAAGAAGGATGGGGTTGAGAGAACAGACATCCGAGAGTATTTACACCAAACACCCTCAGGCACTAGAGTCATGGTTGTTGATAGGTTGAAAGCTTACACAACATATCTCCTCAGCATAGCGGAAGGTGCCGGTGATAAACCTGTTTGGGGACCCTTTGCTAACTTCTCAAAGTTTAAGACTCCGGAGGGAGGTAAGACGTTAGGTTTTATGTGCCAAAGTTGTCAATGCAATATTGTTATAGATGAAGTCTGTTACATGTTTAAGATGTACGAGTTACAGAGAAGTCATTATCAATTTTGCAGTCACTTTTTGGTTCGTTGGAAACCTTATTTGTACTCTTCTTATCCTCAATGAAGATGTACTATTTATCGTCAAGAGTGGACAGTCAATTTGTACAAGGGAGGAAATGAGGAAATTTGTAATGGTGACCCAAAGCTTTGCTCAACTTCCTCTAAGTTCTATTATACTGATTTACACAAAAATTCCGTAAATATTTGTTTGTGTAGATTCTGTCAAATGGTGGTTTATAGGTGAAAACGAAGTACACAAATAACCAAAACATTATCGAATCCTTGAGTAAGTGCAGTTTATTGTTCAGCTATTTGTGAGAACGTCCTAAGGCAGAAGGTGATCTTCTGATCGTAGTTTTCCGAGTTAAGTGTTAGATTATAGATGATTCTTGACGTATTTGATTGCAATCCATATATTAATCGCTATTGCCTCGTCGAGAATGGTAGATAGTAGATGGTAGTTACAAAGTGTGAGATAGTAAATTCCGATCTTGGTCTGCAATGGCTAATCTCCATGATTGATTGGTGAGGAGCTGTAATCACCCGAGGGTAGTGGCCGTGGAGGGAGCTTGAAAGAGTGCAAATACATTTAAAGGGTATACCCGCGAGATAATCTTTAGTCCAGTTTCTAGCAGCCCCATCCCTATTTTCACCCTAGGCCTCTTTCCAGCTTTACTTTAGGTAGCCTGGCTCAACCCACGGTAGAAACCTCTTTAAAAGGAAGCTGTATGCTTTTTGTAACCCTTATATTATCAGGAAGACGCAAGCATTTATCATCTTCAACCAAATGATGATCAATCATCGTTACGCATGAGCAGTGTGAGTTCAGTTGGTATACTGCTCATTTTGGTGCCAAACAATATAAGTAAAATTAGAACAGCATTCTCCCTCCTATCAATGCCGTCAACAAATATTAAAATGGACTTAAATACAAGCTTGATTGTATCAGCAGTTGTGATATTTTTAACAGCAATTAGGACTGCATAATGTCACGCGTTTATTTCTCGACCCAAAACAAAGTATGGTTTCATAAGGTTTCTTTTTATCAAATTTGAAAGATAGTTACTCAGACAATAAAAGCTACCAGAGACAGACGGAAAAATGAAGAGCATCATTCTGTTTTTGACAACGATTACTTAAATGGATCAACAAATGTGACGGACAACAACGGTTGCTGTCACAAGGTAGAAGAGTAGTAACTTAACTTAAGTTTAGTTAACATCCCTATGCATCAACTGCATCATTTTTATCATTTGATATTTAAAACATTAGATCAGGATGACGACACATAGGCTGAAGTGCGGCAAGTGAAATGAATCTGAGTAAGAAACGTTTGGAGATCATCCTTCTGTTTCTGAAAGCGTAACATGAGTAGTAGTTATCACATCAGATAAGTATATACTACATTCTTGTAGTATAACAGCATTCGTTGCAGCATCAGCATGTGTTAGATTTGTTTCCTTTAGAAACGCTCTACGGAATTTTGGCTACATTTAGTTGCAACTTACGTGTTTTGATGCTCTTTCGAAAGGATACAATTTTGAATTTTATATCACACGTTGTCGATGATTTTAGTTTGATAAGAATGTAATAGAGTGATTTATGAAATAGACACCTATATATGTGTTTTGTGGTCTTAGAATATCAACAAAATTAAACTCGGTGTCCCACTGCATATCGAATGGTTTGCTAGTTAGTCAACTGTTTAATAAAAAATCGTACACTGACGTGTCCTAAAAATAGAACAGTAATTACTTGGCTGCTATGTGTCAGATTAATAGTCACCCTTTGTTTACCTTCTGTTGCTAAGGAAGAATACCATGAACAAAAACATTCGTCGGTGAAAACTATTAAGCGGTAGAAGAGACCCAACGTAAGGTTTTACTTTTCATTGTAAAGTGTGCTCCCATCGTGTTTAATTTATGTTTACTGTCACTTCCACTTCAACAGGTACATGATTTTAATCTTTCTTTTATTTCAACATGTCAGTTTGGGGAGCAATTTATCCTCTCCAAAGAGGTTGTAATGAGGTGTTTACTATTAAGTTTTTGCCATTTCTACGCAGTTGGGGCCATAAATGAAGGAATTCTAAAATTGAATAGCCATATAATAAACAACATAAATTGCATAAGAGGCTTCATTACAGGCGAAGGCAGCTTCTCGTTTCTGCCCGATTTTATGAGAATCTGATTGAGAATTGCAGTCACGTATTAGTAGAAACTCATGTGTAGACAAAAGGAAAAAAGTGTCTCTCATCAGTTTGATTCGTACACACACGACTGCAAAGAGAAATGTTTTCCCTGTGTGTTACCTTTCATATGATTTTGACATTTAAACCTCTTTCGGAATTGAAGTAAGTAAGTGTCTGATTGACTTTGGTGTTCGCTGTGTCCAGATCTTTTGGGAAGAAGCAAGTTATAATTTTCCAGCAGTTAAAGAGGCTAAGAAAATCAACGATATCATCTGCTTCTCCAACATTAGACCGGTTGACCCGCCTATTGTACTTTAACATAGAACCATCAATGTTGTGTTTTATAAAATGATTAAAGAAATGGCGGTATATTTTATTGATCTTCAATCATAGTTTTATTTCAAGTCTATTTTCCTAGCCTGCTGTAAATTCAAGAATAAAATACTACTAGTTGATCTAAACGATCATGCGAGGACTTAATTGTTCTTTGGTTATTTAATGCGAGAGGGCGGATCTTGAATATCGCAACAGATATTTAGGTCTGCGTGGCAAGAACGCATAAAATCAGCAATAACATTTAATACTTAGAAATACATTTGAAAGTATCAATCTTATAGAAGATAGGAAGAGCGCCTAGAAGTTCATGGGATCAAAAGATGCGAATCACTTATAGATGGAAATCGTTGACATACTGGCAGGTACATTATATATGTCTTCTGGGGGCGAGTATTTTTGCCAGATTTTTAGGTGCGAAGAAAATGGTTGACGTAACAGAGCACTTTTGATACAACTTTGGTAGATTGAATTGGCCGTCGCACCATCTAGGTCTGAATCTTGTATTTCTTTAACTACAGCTGTGCTACAGCTACATACTCGATTTGGATAGGAGGTAGCGGAATTGATACCCGCACACAATTGATGCGGCTATGGAAAAACTGATGACATTTTCGACCAATAATATTTTTTACCCAAATAACTATAAAATGAGAAGTAGTTAAGTACCAAAATATATTTGTTAATTAATCCCTTTGATATAGAAATAATTTATCTTATGGTGTAAAGGACAGGAATTGATCATATCCAATTTTTTTAAAAAGTCTGTTGGAAAGGATGTTCTTGTTTATGGAATTTCCCATGTTAGCACCGAAGTGTCGAATGAGATAACGAAAACTAGCATTAATTAAAGGGAATATTTAGTAGGATCGTGTCTTAATATTCTTGGGCTGTAAATTCTACAGCGTCACTTGCAAATTGATACCAATGGAGTTGGTTAAAGAATCAATGTCAGTAGTAACCATGCAGTGCAAATTTATCCGATTTCACGTCTTGGTGCCTTGTCAATAATGTTTCTCACTGTGGAGGGTGAAACCAATGTCTTCGATCCAGATTTTGTAAGAGAGGTCGAGCGTTTTGTGGTGCTATTACTGTGTTACTGCGTTAACTACGGAGCTGTTATGATCAATGACCATGGCCAAATTTTAGTTCATTATAATTTTGTTTCGTTTCAACATGTACTGTGATCTATGGAATGGTTGATGTATTTCATGGTTTTGAAATTTACACGGCAATATGCCACTTCCACTTAGTAATAAGGCAATATTTTCAGTTCACCATGGCTAACGTTATTGCATTCTTGCATTTATTGCCTCTTTCGTGTAGTACCCAGCGCCCCTGTTAACCTCCACGTCGTCACAAAGACTTCGTCTTGGATCTCTCTACGGTGGAAACGCCCAGATGATATCAATGGAAACCTTACACACTACGTCCTGTACTACGATAATGAAACTTCTTTTGAGATCAGAATTACCAACGACATCCGCAATGTTACTTTTTATTACAAGCTGCAAAACCTCCAGTTCAACACTGAATATGTTATTAAGGTAAGGAAATCTTATTTTGATATTTCACTAGGCTTTGGACCCTAATTTTGCAAGGTGTTTACACCAAGTTATCCCCCAAGTGTTCATGTATCCCATAAATTGGTCACCTTTCTAATTTGTTGTGCCTAAAACGGTGCCGATGTTAAGCATTTTATTTCATAGTTCTCAACTTTTTGTAGTCCCTGCCCCCTTCGAGTTTTCCATGTCAAGCAACTCCCATCCCCTCGAAGTCTTCACTTTTGATACTCGCTATTTGATAATGAAGATAATTCAAATTGCAAAGAATGTTTTTCAGCAATGAATTTCAATTGAAAATGTTTTTCGAATATATCAAAACGGTTTTATCCCCGGACAGACACAATTCAGCACTTAAATTAACATTACAATGAAGGTCCATTATCATCAGACTCAATGTGATGCTAAGCATGGTTCTCCGCCATCAACAGTTCTTTCTGGGGCTCTGTATCAGTCAGTAAAAGTCTCAGGCTGCTTTTCTTGGTTATATAAGCACAGCGCTGAATTCTCTCTCGACAAAGTACGAAGTCGCAGTAAATAAGGAGAAGTTGGTCTGGGACTGATGAAAGGGAAGCCAAGCGAGGGAAGTGAAAAGTTCTTAGCTTCCAATCTGTTCTCTTATAGTTCACGTTTTGGTACGAAGGTCCTAACCACACTCTTAACTTGAACCAGCTTTATACTGTCTCCATTCATTAATTTCATACTGGCGTCAAGATGGGCGCATGCATCAGTGAGGTACGCCACATCATGCTGTATCCCAGAAATTTTATGATGCAGATTGTGATGGACAGCCTCCAGGAACTGGACAACTGTACCGCACCGTGAATGAAAGGGGTCCCACTTCCCTTTGGAGAGCCAGCTAACTTCAGTTTGCACCTGGAGACGTTCATACTCTATTGCTTTTGTAACAGAGCTTTTTAAGCATCTTGTCATTGACCGTGATGTTATGTTATTTACAGATTTAATGACGTGTTACAGGCTTCCTTTCAATTTTTCACTGTTGGTTTTCGCTACCAGGTGATAACGGTGGATGACACGTTGAATATTGAAGATTCCAGGAACTCCTTGTTTCAAATAAGTTATAAATCCTGCCAACCATTGATGGAGCACCACCAGTCACACATGCTATTATATTAGTCATTGGAATGTTATTAACAGTGAAAAAACTTTCCATCACTCGGAAAGTAGGCCCACTTTCCCTTTCAGGGCCCGTTTCCAATGATTTAACAAATAGCAGGTCGTCTACTAGTCTGTTCGCACCGATGTAACTAACATAGTACATTAGCCAAGTTTCGTTGTCTCTGACGGTCGATCTGTGGAGTTCTATGCTGAATTTCGTACCTATGAGAAAGGCACATAGTTCTGTTTCTAGGTATTCATCCATTTCGTCGATTCTCCAACTGGCTGTGTCGTTACTGACTTGTAAACTTGTCAATACAGGATTCGGATCGTGATTAAGTACTGTACTGAGACCCTCAGCCACCGCTGGCTTGACCAAACTTTCACCGATGGTGTGAGCTTTTGCTGCCTTTGTAATAAGAAGGGAAATGGCGCAAGATGACCTCAGGCCTTTTCTTACAACCACAGTGCTGTTATTGAAAATACTATGAATAGTATTTCGTTTCTCGAACTTTTTTTTAGACCATAAAAAAGCTCACGTTGGCCTTGGCCGGCTCTGGATGCTTCTTTTGTAGATGCTCTTGGAGACACCTTGGTTCCGTCGCTTCGTTGCTTTGCAAAACATCACTCATATTGACAATTTTTTGTTCCTCGGCGACAAAATAAAGCCATATATTTGGTATTCAACGTTATACTGCCGGCATTTCTTCTTCAGAGGAGCGGCCATAACGTCCGAAAATCCATGCAAATACCACGAGAAGAGAAGAAAACGCCAATCAGAATATATTACTAGAAATTATTATCAATAACGTGCTCGCGCGCCGTGCAATAATACTTGCTCGCGGAACAAACATGGAGGGGAGTAAGCTCAGTTAGTAGAGAGCTGGTCTAACAAGCAGAGGGATGATTGTTCGAGTCCACACTCGCCCATCAATCTAAAAACTTCTGCTCTGAACCAAGCAAAAAAATGGGTACTTGGTGTTAGGTGGGGCAGGATGAAGACGTCAAGGAATGGAACTGGCCACCTTACCTCACCATGCCACGTGGTTAAGGACATGCGATTCTCTACCACATCATATCTCCTACGATCTTTAATAGAGTTTGGGACTAGACAAATGTAACAAACACAACGCCTCCAAATCAAAGCACAGATCACGATGCAGGAAAGCGAAAACCGAATAAGAAGATACAACAGAAAAATAATGGATAATTCGCACACGAGACATGAGTTACAGAGTGTCACTCAATTTGTTGCAATAATCACATACATACAATTGCTGTAGAGGCTTGCATAACAATCTGCATAGTGGATTGACTTGATGTTATGATCGTGCCAGATGTCTCTTCCCCGGAAGATGTCACGGCCTCCCAAAGACTTTAAAGCTCCCAGTGAACTCCAGGTTTTAACCCTTTAGAGGCGCTACTAGCCCCGTTGAGAACCACTATTTTACGTCCCAAACGTTTTCGTCATACCTGTGGTTTCGAGTAAGACTGTTGGCCTGCGTAGCTAGTTAATCAAAAGACTTTTACAATGCTTTCAAAATCACTATTGTGTAAGGGTTGTCTTATAAAATTGATAGACATAAAAAAGGATTTTTTGGACGTGGTTTTGTGTCGATCTATAGTTTCTATCACACGTAAAAAGCAGTACGTGTCAAGGTGTAATTATCAGTTAAGACACTATAGTTTCATTGTATCGTTATTGACTTTTTTTAATCCATCGATGCACCTAAGGTACTTTCATCTTGAGAGCGAAAATCCCTAACAAACGATGCTGTCATTTGTATGAGAATGACCACACACTGCATAATACATTATAAAATTTGTTTGGTATCAGAGGTTTCTTGTTTTTTGAAGACCTCCAAACAAGTTTCTAGTTCTTGCTAATTAAATGCGCACCGTTCCCTATTACTGATCTACACTTTGAAGCTCATCGAGGGTACATTCATGAAAGGGTAATATAGCATGACATTGCAACAAGGAATGTTATGTCACTCCTTCCCTCCCTCTAAGATAAACGCGATAACGGTCCATGAACCGTACATTTATCATTCTTACTCGACCAGATATTTCTACTCTTTGTGGTCTATTGTCAAAGCTTAATAACTAGGACAATAGAGTTAAGTCTCCTGAGGGACCGCTCAAACAGTACGTTCGTCCGGAAGAGGGGGAGGGGGTACCGGGAAAGCGAACAAAAACGAAAACTTTTACGGGGACAGGGAGTAGGAAGTAGAAAGGGGAGAACGTTCGTTTTTGCATTTTTCATTATCATTTGTTATCCAAAAATCGTAAGTCATATTTTGGATATTGACACTACCAGGAAGGCAAATGTCAATATTGATGTCTGCAAACATCTCTTCACGGCTAATATACTTTTCTTGAAGTTAAAGGCTGTAAGTTTTATGTTTATCAATGCGTATCCGTTGTTTTTGCCTCACAACTGTACACAACTATATCCCATGTTCATTTGCGATGGTGATGAAACTATTCCTCATTAGGAATAAGTAAGTTATTCATAGCATTTACTGACAAATTTACTCTCTATTCATGTATTATTCATCCCTGTATTATGTTCGGTTCAGTGATATAAGTCATCATCAATATTGTCAGTGTCCAGATCTTGGAATACACTACCGAACGAATAACAGCCAGTTTCCCTTTCAATACTGGTGTTGAAAATGCCAAAAATTCAGTCCCTTCTTTCCTTAAAAAGTGTTAAATAAGCAATGGAATAACTCTCAAATTCGCGGAAGAGTACATTCTGTATAGTTGTTTTGGTGGGGAAACATTAAATCCCGGACACAGAAAGTGTCAATTTGAAAACGTAAACTGTAAGGGGAGGAAATAACAATCAACTATTGTCCAACTTTACCCTTTGTTGGTTTAAAACGATTTGATCGTGAAAGCATGTTAATGTCTCTCGTGCTATTAATGTAGGAATTATAGAAAATTACTTCAGATTATTTTAGAACTGTGATACACAAAAATTCGTCTGGGATTTAGTATACCCTTACATTCGCCAAAGTGTGCTTTGTGTATGCCTAACAAGTTCATTGTTTTCGTCTTTTCTTTCATTTTGGTCGAAGATGTCCTATTGTATTTTGACTGGGAGGGGGTAGGTTGGGGTCACGGTTGGTGTTTGTAAGGGTGGGAGGATCTGTCCAAAACGAAGATAAACGAACATGGGGAGAGAGGGTAAAAATGGTCGTAAATGAGCGAACATACTTTTTAATGCTTCCTTACTCTCCCTTTTCGAAGGTAAGAGCATTTACAAGAGAAGGTGGTGGAGCTTCTAGCAACGTTCTCAAAGTATATACATCCGTTGGCTCCGGAGTCGGTAAGTATCCTTGAAAGTAAAGTAAACAATTTGTGATCCACGTAATAATAGTATAAGGATTTGTTTCGAAGTAGCCTAGTCCTTGACAAACATATCCCATCGGATGCATTCGTTATGGTCACAATACCAAATGATAGTTCCAGATTAATATTTCCCTAACTGACACGCAATTGATTTAATCTTGACTGATATTTTCCAATTAACATCCAAACAACAATAAATCTCTCTTGTAAAAGAGAGGTTTTGGGTTTGTTTAAGAATACTGAAGTTAAAAAAATATGAGCAGTTTAAACTTGTCTATAGATCCGTGATTCGCCAAAGAAGTTACATTTCATAAAAAGCTGTTTTGAAAAGCGACGAAGTATAATTTTGAACGTGTATAATCCTCTTTCTGACTTATAGATACCAACTTGGTGATGAAATCCTAGAAAATGTAATGTCAATGAGGTGATCAAATGAAAACAATAGATGGAATATAAACTACGTTAAATTTCGGCCGATTTTATCTATTAAATAAAATATACACTAGACAAATTATGATTGTACTTACCCTTGAAAATGACAATTCATCAGAATTGATAAAAAAAATTATTAGCAAATCAGCAAAGATAGATATTTTTACATCCAACTTTATACTTTACTTTTGATGTCCAGATGGAATAGATCAGAATAATATTGAGAATTTGCGATTACGAGTTGTCAGAAATTGGCCAATGCATTTAGGAAAGCAGCTTTCTAACTTTAACGGATCTGAAGATATTCATACAAGATTGCTTGCGTGGGTTTATCTACCTCCTTTACTCCCTCGTTGAGTAGGGTATAAAAGCATTGATGTTTTGTATTGTTAAAAATTCTTCGTGTCACGTTATTTTAGCCAAGCATATAACTTCGTTTGTAGAATGCCTCTGTAATGACTGACGTATGACCGTTACAACTTCCAAAATTCTTTAAGTTCTTACGTCGTTAGATTGTTGTATCTGGTTGCATCATTACAGCTTCCCTTTGCAAAATTATATTTCTCATTGTAATGTTACCTTTAGAATCAGTTGACCCCAGAATGAAAGCAAGTTTAATAGCTAAGGATGGGTAGCAGAAAGAGACTACTGTGTGCCAGCATCGTGGCAAAGTGCTCAAACATTGACGAAAGAATGAAAAACTTCACTAAAGAATTAGAAGTTAAAGAAGCCTATACCAGGACTGTAGAACTAGTCTTGATATGGTGGATTTTAATTATAAAAGCCACAGTGTTGATCCCTGTTAGTCTTACATAATACTTTATAGCTGCAGATACAAATAAAATATTCGGAACTATAACGAATGTACTTTATTTTAGTGCCTGGAGGTTTAAAGGATGACGAATTATCTGCCGGTCCAATCATTGGAGGAATCTTCTCGTTCTTAGTCATCCTTGTCTTGCTGATTATTTTGGTTCTGTACATAGCAAGGTAAGAATATTTATTTTTGAGATAAAGTATTTTCACTCTGTCGGAGACAGTGATTATTTCTTGGAGGGGACTTAGGAAAGCGAAGTCTATTTGTTAGATTTCTTCTTGATGTTTGGTAGCGGAAGCCCCCCTCTAGAAGTCTATCTAAAAATAGTTTGATTTATACATAAGACCTTTCTTGTACGTTAAGATTGCATGAAGCCATGTTGTCACCATGTTTGTAAGCGGTTCGGGCAACATTTGTTTTTTTGTGCATACGTAGTTATATAAACTGAGCTTGATGCACTGTTTATAATAGTGGTGCAGTTGCGTCGAATTCTAAAGCGAGCTCCTACAACTCCAAGAAACGACAATTTTCTCACAATGTATCATATGCTGTAGTAAACACGTTGACACAGTGGCATAAGCCGCAATTTTTTACAAGGGGTTGTTTCAATAATGAAATGCCATAGGCAGCCCTTTAGGAGATTATTGGGGTCCTCCAAGAATAATTATTTTAAAATGTACTGCTCAGAATGCCTGTTTATATTATTTACTGGGAACTACCACATTGAGCTATCAAAAATACTAGACTTTTTTTCCTTGAAATTGGCAGCCAAATCTTTATTTTTATTCCTGAGAAAGGCATATGGCAATTTCCTCTTATCACATTCCCTTCAGAATCAGGATTTTGAAATCCAAAAACGCTTTGTTTTTATGTGCGACACAGTAAAGTCAAAGATCCTCCTTGATTCCCATTATGACTTCCTCTTGTAGGAAGCCCGTGAGCTTAAGTTGGTTGACCTACTAATGTAGACCGGCCCCATAATTAGAAGTAACATTCATAAAGTGATATTGAGCCGTACGATCATTGTTGATTTAATTACGAGATTCTGTTTTCAGCCTAGTAATTATTAATCAAGCGTCACGGTCTTTTCGTGATGGAATGTTTTGGCTAACGGGGAAAAAAATAATCAGAACATGATAACTTCTCAATACAAATCCTGATATTGGAGTATCGTCAAAAGATTGCAGATCAGTAATCATAAAACGAGTGCTTGGTGCTTTGTGGATTTATTAAGTTTTAAATGCATCAACTTCGTCTCTCATAACCACTTGTCGCAATTATTTAGCTCATAACACGAAAAAGGGGAAGCACGTTATCCATAAAGTAAACTGTGTTACATGCGATTGCTGTCCGCTGAGAGCTTGAAACGCCACTTTGCTCGACGTAGACAAGGTTGAGTTGCATTGCCGCGCAATGACCAGTAAAACGTCGTCGTAGTCTAGCTTTACTGCAAAAGCGAAGGAAGGGGTGACCATTCCTTGGCGCGCTAACATGGCTATTCGTTCTGCCAGATCACTTGATAGCATCCCACTGGGAATGCCCCTGTTACCTTACTTTAAATAGAGTAATAGCTCAAATCACTAAGGACAGCTTATTAGAGCTCTGTCAATCTGTTTGTCTTAGTTAATGTAAACACACCATCAAATGATCGATGCAGCCTTATTGATTATTGATCAGTAATGGAAAGATTTGTCGCCAGAAGAAGGGCAAAAATGTGGTCGAATAATGTGATGTGTTCACTAGCCGTGAGCTGCGGAAGTGAGAAACTTCCGACGGTGGTTAAATTCTGAGCTAACACCATCACCGTAATGTACCTCAACGGCTCAGTAGCCGCATGTGTCATCGTATAGTTAGTGTACAATTATTCTTGTGATAATACCTAAGCGGAGATGGGTTACCCTAAAGTAACAAGGTGCATCAGATCTACGAAAGAGCACGTGTTGCCTCGTGCTATCCCCGTTCAATACCTTACGTTAGGCCTGCTTTTAACTTTAGAAGGAGATTGCACGCACCGTAAATGAACATTCTCTTTTAAGATCCATTGGCAAAGCCCTAGTACTGTAGCCCAAACTTTGGAAAGCTGACATGTACCATTCGATAGGGCTAAACTCGATCGGCAATCATCTCGGTTGCGTTTTGTAAAAGGGTTGGTATTTGATTGGATTACCACTACTTTTCATCAACTACATTTAATAATTGCGTACGTTCAGTTTTCCTTCTCTTTATTTTGTTTAGGGTTTTGAGTAACAAAAACCTACCTTCTTGTATTAATCAAAATTTTGCAGAAGACAGAAGTATGATATTTATGATAACATAGACTCACAAATGACATTTAATCGTATGCAGGATTCTGTTTGATACGACACAAATCTGGAGGGAAACAAAATGTAAAACTATTTCCCATTTTATCAAGACAGGTCTTCAGCCACGTGTTGATTTAATGTTTATGCTTAATAATTGTAAGCTTTTCTCTTCGTGTAATTCACAAGTTGATTGCTATGTTGTATTCCGTTCACTGCACGTCTGAAAGTCCGCAAATATTTGTTTCGAGTGGCGTTGACAGAATTAATTTCCTTTGGTATTATTGGAAGCAGACTATACACGAGTTAGACGGGCTTTAGAGACCAAGTCATTAGGCCACAGTGTCGGGCAGTAAACAGGCAGCAGAAATCCATTTGTTTGTTTTTGTTGTTTCCAGCCCAGTGGCTGTAACCAAAACAGTTCAATTAGAAAGCTTGTACACCTATACTTAGAGCTGTACTTAATGCCACCTCAAAACCCACAACATTCCCACTGATACCAGTAACACTTTGATGTGTTCCTTTGACATGTTTAGCCCTTTAGCTAATGTCCCTTTGGATGACGTCATCCAAATTTGTTCCATTTTCTTTTTTCATTCAGATTTTAGCCCACACAATTTCGGGGAAACCAATTTTAAAGATCTGATGGTCTTGGCCACCAAAACAGTTACGTTTAGTTTTAGCGATATAATGTAAAAGCTGGTAGGCGGCTGGGCTCACCATGGGCTTACCCCTCGATTCTACTCTAGCCTACATTTTTGTGGGTTTTCATGAACAACGCTTGATTGATAGTGGACGGATGGACGATACTTTTGCGTTGTTTCCTACGGAAGAAGTAGGGATCAGATTTCATGATAGGCTTAATTCTTTTCACGCCTCTCTCCAAGCTCTACGCCGAGCTAGACCAAATTCGCATTTTTCTTAAACTTATTAATAGTGCCGTCTCCCAATGCTTTTCCACCTGCAACCCCAGAGTTACTCTCTGATACAATCGTTGCCTACCTTCTGCTAAGAAGAACATGCTTCCCACCCACCAATTAAGTAATGTTATTTTTATGTTTCAATGCCGCTGTGGATCACGGTACGTGAGTCGCACTTCTCAAAGGCTTCTCGACCGCATCTCGCAGCACGTTCCGTCAGCAATAAGAAATAGGGCCTTTCAATCGCGTGTTCAGCCCCACGTTGTTGTAAACTGCAGAACACCCCTATTAATGAGGTCAATTCTGCTATCTCTAGACATCTCATGTTTGGCACTCCTTGTGCTGATAACTATTAAAATCCTCATTTTAGTATTCTAGCTAAGGCATGATCGACATTCCACTTGAGTGTACTCAGAGCCCTGTTTATTAAACAATTTGACCAGACCTATGTCTGCAAAAGGATTACTTCTGCAACACGACTTTTCAGATCGTTGTCAAATTTTACCCTTACCTTTTACACGCCTTTTGCTAGCATTTCTGTACTTCTTTGTACTTATTGTCCATTTCAAGTTCTTGTAACCCACACTTTCCGTTGAATTTGCCGAGTGCAACTCCGATGAGAATCGGCATGAAAAAGGCTTATCAGTTGCTTACTATGAACGTAATACTTCTAAATACTTTCAACTTTTCTAATACTAATAATCTCTTTAACTAAGTTATTCTGGGTGGTTGACTGACACGTAGATGATGTGGTTTTCGACGTTTATCCATTAGGTTAGCTGATTTCTTCTACTTCCCCTGAGGTCTTAACTTAGTTATTTGAAAACGTGCAGTTTTCCACGTTTTCCATTAGTTTAGCTGATTTCTTCCACTGCCCTGGCGGGCTTGACGTAGTTATGTGAAAACATGCAGTTTTCAGCCCTTTTTTTCCCATGAGTATGTCGCTACCCTGACGATGGATGTACCAAGGATAACTACAACATTACATCATGGATACAAGTGCTTGTTAATTGGTCGGCTTTTTGAAACTGATTACTCGTTGACGTGTACTTCTAATATATGTGCGAAAACTACGTTCTGTCACATCAACGAGGGAGTGCTGTCACAATGCTCTGCCCAGTTCGCCTTTGAGAACAAATACTGTATTTCAAGTATGGTGTCTGTATGATGCATTGTTTCTTTAGAAAGCTAGTTCAATACTGGATTACCTTGAGGTTCGAACGCACTGTTGTGTTCATTTCATTACTGCAGAGCAAGTTTAATCTTGTGAAAAATAGGAAAGCAAGTAAGATGTAGCCGCAAGTTTGAATCAGGAGCTGTTGTTCCGTAGACTTCCAGTGCTGATGCATTGTAATGTTAAATCAACGTCAAGTCAAACTTTGTAAAATTTGTTCCTATGGGTTAGAATTGATGAAAGTTACGTTATTGTACACTATTGTATATTTTAGCCAGCAAGAGAACACCTTCCACACTCTCTAGGTGTCAGCTGCTTTTTATGACCAGCAAATATGACGAATGTGAAGGCCACAACCAGGAATACTCCTGGCAATATACATCATGTTGAGGGGGATCTTAGAAAAGATACGCGTTTTTTATTATGAAAAGTCAGAGAAAACTTTTTTTGCAGCTACGTTAATTTGTTTGGTTGCGGCTGGTGACAATTGCCTAGGGAAGATAAAGTATGAGTCTCATCATCTCTTTTGGTTGACGTCGTATCAAGGAAAAAATTTAATACCAAGATCACGTTGTATACTCGAGATATACTGTAATTTAATGGGGAAAATACCCTAACAGGTATTATCAATGAATTCAAGCGGAGATCGTTTTCTCATACACCCAGTTCCTCGTTTTTATTTTATGACGCACCAGAGTGATTTTAACTGTAATAAATTTTGTTGTTGTTATGCCAACTTATTTGATTAGTGAAGAAAATAATATCTGGCGGTCGAAAAGAGGTCGGTTGGTTTTATAAATTCTCGGTTTGCAGATATTGTGGTCTTGCGATTCCCTGATTTCGGACTACAACTCCAATGTCCATCCCTAAGGTGATGCGTCAGCGACTGTCAAACCCAATAGAGAATGATAATATACACAACAAGATAAACGAGCTGAATATCAGATCATAACAGCATTTCAATCCCGCTTATCCTGAGGAAATAGAATCCGAGCATTTAAGTCAGTTTCAGTGGAAACCATGATGAACATTTTTCAGCAGTGTATTACTACACAATCTGTTGCAAGCTGATGCGCAGAAATATTTGCTGATATTTGTTACTGGAAAACAGGGACTTAATGTTCAAGATTTTAGCTTTTAGTTTTTATAGTATAGGACAATGGTCTGTATATATACTAGGGACGCGTAACCTATTAAGGATGTATTAGAGTTCAAAGTAATTTTGTTGTTTTGGGCTTTAATAGTGAGCTTAGAACTAATAGAAAAACATTCAAATCTTTAAAATCACTGATAGAGGCCTCGTAAACGCATATAATGCACAGATGCACATTTTAAAAGGTGCTCGATTTTTCAAAAGGGTCGGTAGTAATATGTATTACACAGGAGGGATTCTCTGGGAAGAAGATATTGTAGACCTCTGTGTAGGAGTATGAACACCGAGAAGAATGGGAACAATTTGAGAGATATAGGAAGGTTAACAGAACCGACATAGACTAGTTTTAAAAATAGTTAGGTGTACGGAAGAGGAGACTTCCCCGTGGTGCTTATGAAATGAAAGATACAGACATGTGGTGGTGCCTAGCGGGGAGTTCAATGCCTTTCTCCTATAACAGTAAACCTTTTTACACCAGACCGTAACTCGACCCCAAGTCAACTGATATTCAGCTGTATCTTGCCTCCACCATATGTATTCGTCAGCTACGACTCAATTCCATCATCACAGCAACTGAACTACATTTAGATTGCAACTCACCTCAACGTCATAGCTTTTGTAACCACAACTCCTATACATCCCCGTTGTTTCGCAAATGTTACTCGCTGGCAATTGATATGTCCTTTGCTAGAACTTAGCTGCAACTCAACGTACTTAGGACATACCGGTTATTGAAGATTTTACACTTCTTTGTGCGGTCCACTGTTCATTTTGTTGCAACAACCAATCCGATAGTATAAATGGAACAAAACGTAAAGGGAGGATTTTTCTCTACACAGTCGATGAAACAGTTTTTCGAATCTTGAATTTTAACCCTTTGCCTCAAGGTATTGCCAAATGGTACTCAATTTCTCAGTAAGGATTTGCATCCTTGTCAGTCCCTAATACGTGCAGGATCTCTTTTCTTTTACATATTTTATATATTGAGACTGAGCTTCATATAATAACAAATATTATTACTATTACCCCCTTGATAAGGCCTTTATCTTATTGGATTTTATGCTGAATCTGATTAAGAACCGGGAAGGTTAACGTTAGCATTCTCTGAGCTCTGGAAAGTTCTATGTCTCTTAGAGCCGCCTAATTGTAATAGCTAGCTCATTGTTCTTCTGTTGCAGAGAGTCAGGAAGGGTCCTCGGTCGTAATGTGTATTATGTTGCGATAAAAATTTCCACGTAGATGAGGACCATGATGAGGACTGTTGAAGCCCTAGTCCGCAGGGAGTGCGCGGCCTAAATCCCCGGCATCTTAAGATATCGTCATATGTAGCTAGCTTGGCATTACCGCCAACACACTTAAGAAAAATAGTAAACTCTTGGCAAAGGAGACTAATACGTCAATCATAGGCTTAAACCACCTTTATGGGTTATTAAGGGCAAGGCTATTAAGGATATTGTAAGGGAATTTAAATATGGAGTTTTCATGTGTACAGAGTTCTTCTGTCGATGGAACACTCGTGGGGTAAGGTTGACTATGGTATTTGCGCAGAGAGTGCAGGAACGGGCTTTTTGAATACTTAATGCAACAGTGTATGGTGACTTAATGGGCTTACAAAGGGCGGAATTATTTGCAGACCCAAATAGGACCCTCATACTCATCTCCTATTTGCATTTCTAGGAAGCAAAGGATTCAAAAGAGGGCTCTGCTGAGAGGAGAGGAACTTATGCTGAGACTGAACACTGATGACGACCCCTTATCGCCTGAGCCAATGACTAAATTGAACGATATACCACATAGTCAAAATGGAAATACTAACTTGTTTCCTCTGGGTAAGTTCTCTTGCGTATCTTTTGACAGTAAATGGTGTCTACCATGATGGCATTAGGTGAGGTCAGCAGCAAGACCGTCAAGAGGGTGGGGTAGAATGTTAAATATTCCTGGGCAAGAAATAGTTGAAAGCGGAAAAAATATTGGTATGTTTGCCAGCGAGGGTTTAGTCAAGCCTGGAGGGAAGGTGACTAGGTTTAGTTGGGAGAGAGCTGGCCTGATAAGCAGAGGTATTGAGGTTTGAGGTATTTTATGCATTTCAAATCTTATAAATATCACTTGATGAGTACTAACGGTTCTTGTTAACGCCTTGTTTTACTCACACTTCGCTGTTTTGATTGTTGTATCACAGTGCTATTAGAGATGTTGATCTAGTTCTGCTAAGTCAATTAGATCAGAGTCGTGTTTATTAGAGTACTCAGTAATAAAGTGGCTTATGCTGGCGAAAGCTTAAAGCACATGTTAGTCCAACAAAAGAGTACCCTGTCTAAACAGCCCTTTTTTTTGTTATCTTCGATTATGGTCCTATCTTACTTGTAAAATTTTGTGAACAATTCAACCCCCTCGATCTCTTAGCCACCTCCCGTACAAATTGATCTTCAGTGACATGATGCATTCCAAGAAAGGACGTGTACTAGGTACTCATAATGCTGAGGTTTCTACGAAATGCTTATAGAGACAGGAAAACATATACTCTTAGGAATATGGCTTACAGGGGGGCAGGAAGTCAGCATTTAGTCCGTTCGTTTGGTTTAGATATTAGGCGATTGTTATTTTGTGTGGCCGCATGGTGAGGACAAACTTAGGCAATTTTATCAGTACTTAAATAGCTGTCACGAATTCATTAAATTTACTTTCAGGAACCTCACAGTAGTATTTTTTAGACATTTTAGCTCGTAAGGTAGGTAGTAGGTTTGGTTCCAGAAGAAGGAAATAAAACTTTCCGAAAGCTCGAGGAACCTACTTATTTTTATTTTTGTATATAGATGTTAGCAATGGTTTTAAGTCTGTTTCATGAAATTTTAGTAAGAAATAAATAGATATACATACATAAATATACATACATATACATATTTGTTTATTGTTATTATTTTTTGTGTTGCAGCAAATGGAGGCAGTAAAGCCAAAATGCGTACATTCACCATCATGTGCCAGGTCCCAGTAGACGAGCTTCGTGATTACTGCGATCGTCACCAGGCCAACAAAGATCAGGGTTTCATTCAAGAATTCAAGGTAAGAGCCCTACAGTTGATAAAGGAACCAACTCGACGTATTCAGTAATTCTCTCCGAGAGAGCCATTTCCATGAAAGAGTGAGGGATACGT
>JAAAKL020005347.1:0-19461 GCA_010016065.2 Carybdea cf. marsupialis auct. non (Linnaeus, 1758)
GTTCAAATCATGCTCTTCTTGGTTCATACCAGCGACTGTTATATTGTCAAGGTATGCAAAAGTTCCTGATAAATTATTATGAGTAATAAACTCATCAATCTTCCTCTGGAAGGCTGCTACAGCATTTGTTGGGCCAAACGGTAATCGCGTGAACTGATAAAGCTTACTGTTGGCTTCGAAAGCAGTATATGGTTTCTCCTCAAACAACAAAGGTACCTGGTGATATGCACTTTTTAAGTCCAGGGTGCTGAATACTTTGTACTTAGCTAACTCATTGATCTGTTCATCAATTTTGGGGAGGGGATAGGCATCGAGATAAGTAAATCGGTTGATAGTCTGTGAATAGTCTATGCACAGGCGCTTCTTATGGTTCTCATTGGCTGCTATCACTATCTGAGCTCTCCAGGGTGAGTTACTTGGCTCAATTATACCTTCCTGAAGTAGACGCTGAACTTCTGAATCAATAAATTTTCGGTCACTGTCACTGAAACGGCGAGAGCGTGTGGCAATAGGATGGCAATCAGCGGAAATGTTTGCAAATAACGTAGGAGGTGACATGGTCGACAAAGCTAAACTGCATATGGATAAAGGTGGCAAATCTCCCCCAAATGCAAGTGTGACACTACTATGATGCTTCATGAAGTTCTGTCCAAGGATCATATCAGTACATAAATTCTGCATGACTGAGAAATTCTGCTTGACGTAATGTTTTTCTTGTAAGGTAATGTCCAGCAAGCAGGTTCCCTCCGTTTGAGTTGATAGGGAAGATGACGCCATGGACACATTACTGGTTTCATGCTTGTCGACCTTCAAATTGAGTTGTTCTACAATGTTTCTGCTGATAAAGTTCTCGGAGCTACCAGTATCGATGAGAGCTGTAATGGTATGACCATCAATAAGAACGTCCTGAACTGCTTGACGTAACGTGGCTGCTGCCCCACCACCGCATGAGACAGATGCTAATGTTGGATTCTGCATGGAAACCGATGCTAATGTCGGATTTTGTTGAACGGACTGATGATGGTCCGGCTGAGCTGCAGCTGCCATGGGTCTAGAATTACTCATATGTTGAACAGCACTTGTAGACTGACACACTTTGGCAAAGTGCCCCTTTTTCTGGCACTTCGAGCAGATAGCGTCTCGCGCAGGACAAAATTGACGAGGGTGTCTAGTATTGCCACAAAAGAAGCAAGATTGCTTTCGAACAGGTTGTGTAGCAGCAGAAGATAATATGGGTGGAACAGGATCAGCACTACTAGGAGCTGTTGCAGCACTGGTAAATTTGTTGACTTGGCTATACTCCTCTGAGTTCCTCTGAGCTATATCTAGAGTTCTTGCTTGCTGAAAAGCCTCGTCTAGAGACAAAGTTTTATTTTCTAAAAGGCGCTGTCTGATCATATTTGAATTCAGTCCTGAGATGAATGCTTCCCTTATCGATTCATCAGCGTATTGTTCAGCAGACACAGCTTTGAAATTGCAATCCTTTGCTAGTTTCCGAAGAGCTTGAAGAAATTCATCGAGGGATTCGTTAGGTTGTTGCTTTCTGATTGTTAGTTGATGGCGTGCAAATATCTCATTCTTTGGTCTCACAAATAAGGCTGTTAGGGTTTTTATAGCGGTGTCAAATGTTGAACAGTCTGCAATGTAATCATATACAGATGGCGAAACAAAGTTAACCAGCATATCAAACTTCAATCCTGCATCAGTAACCTTGGCAGCGGTGAAGAAGCTTTGGAGAGTACGCTCCCAGTGAAGCCATTCCTTGGAAGCTTCAGGAGTATTGGGACTGATATCAAGTCGCTCAGGTCTGAGATATTTTTCCATGATTGGAAAATTGTAGAGAAAACCCTCTAATACTGATCATAGGTTTTTCCAATCATTTGCTAGCCTTTAGTCTACAATGATAAGACATACAGTTTAGGCATTAACACAACAGTAATAGAACAGAAAAGTAAAGTCAGTATATAGCATAACAAGGTCAGCATGCAACAGTCACATCAGTTCATCACAGTTTATATTGATGTTCAATGTTCTGTGATACCAATGCAATTCTTGTAATTAGTCAGTAAGTTGACCAATAAGCTAACTATTGAGTCAGTTGATTTGGCAACCAGGTATGTCAAAACTCAAGGCAGACCCCCATGATCACTAAAATCAGGCATACATATACTTCCTGCATTTTCAGCCCACCATATCCTCTTGTAAATATTTGTTTTACATAATAATGCTTATCAATGTGTTTTTGCATATTTAATTTTTTTGCATTCATTTACTACTCTGAAGTTCAAATTGATCTCTCCTTAATTATCCATTTGTAAACAACTATTACATGTTTTAGCTTTGCTGATGATAATAGAGGAGAGGCTACAAGCTGAAACATAAGATGATTGACAAAACAAACCCACAAATTTCAACTGCGACCTGTGAGCTTAAAATTTTGTGAATAATTTTAGATGATTTGTATTATCTCTTGTCTATTTAAGTAGCATATAGCAAAATAGCTTTTCATGATTACTAGTGTTGGAGTTGAAAACTATCTGGTAAATGCCTGTGGCATTGTGTATATAAGCAGAGGACTGGATGTTATAACCAGGAGAACGCTGAGAAGTTCAAGCATGGTATGTCCAGTACAATGAGAGAGCACTCCTTGATTTATGTTCCCAATCTCATTCTAACTGACTAAGGCATCATTTGCATCTCATATTATTACTTAGGTACTTCACAACATCAACTCTGATGACTTCTGTCATAGCTAATACAAGCTGACATGAACAACATGCGATGACCTGATCATAAAACACTGATTACACAATAATAGTAGACATTATGTAGACCATACAGGTCAAGGTTCAATATACATTACTGGACACTTTACATTTCACATTGAAAGGGCCATGTACAGTAGTAAAGTGCAAAAGAAGGTTAACTTCCAGTCCACAGTAACTTGTGTTTCTTCAGTATGCTTATTAAATCATACATTTTGCTTATATGTTTTAAAATATAGGCTACAAAGAAGCCAGACAAAGCATACCTTTACCTGACACATATTATTGGGAAAAATTTTGATAGTGCTGCAGTTCAACTGTATAAGAAGAGGTGAGTTTGTTTATTATTACTTATGCTCTCTGTATTCTTGTTTGTAGCTATTTTACATTATTTCATTTCTTAAACTTCTATTTTGCCTCACTTTTAAACAGAGATATAGATCTACCTATCATCCATCTTACTCTGTGTTATACATGAAAAAGTTTGTACTTCTATACCACTTTCTTTTTGTTCTTTGAAAACAGCTTTACATCACATTGAATTTGTCCCTCTAGAAATATTGTTTAGTGCATATCTTGTTGAGGCAATATTATCTGAGCTAGTTGCTTATATAAGAAACAAAACCACAGGACATCTTATGGTGTAAAAGCTCTTATAAATACTTTCAGTCAATACCCAGCCTTCTTAACTTGCTTGTATTTTCACTCTGTTTAGATTTCCACATTATAATTTAGTGAAGGATGAAAAGAGAGGTAAGTACACTCCTTGGCTTCGCTATCAGCAGTTCTGATATGTAGATATTGAATTGATTTACAACACTTGAGTGTCATAGAGACTGACTAGAATGTTGTAGCTAAACTGCTAAACTTTATACATCAGCTGGAAAGATGAAGCTGGTGTTGTTTTATGCCCTGCAATCCTGTCTGTAAAGAGCTTGGGTGGTGTCCATGTGCCATACATTAAGCTTTTGTCAGTGTATTGACTGGACACCCTTGCCTATGTCACCAGTAGCCCAGCAGGAAACTGAGTCCTGGCCCTCTAGACTATTGTGGCCCTGATGAATGACATAATTTTGCATTTTGATGATAATGGATGAAGATCCAGTTTGATACCAGGTTACTCTGATAGTGATATGAGTCAAGCATAGTCAGCAAAACAGTCATGTATTAGAGAGCTCAAGTTCATTTAATGAGTTAAAAGGAGTGTTTTTCTAAATTTGACTTAAATTTTAAACTATATTTTTCCAGTGTTCTATGAAGGCTTGGGTTTTGTTAGGTACAATGGGATGACGAATATCCAATATCATGTACAAATGTAGCTTCTTTATGGCAAGATTTAAGTACTTCTTTTTCAAATTATTGCAGCATGATTACATATATCAGGTAGTCATACAGCTAATGTTTAGGGCCAGTTGATATGCATAGGTACGACCTGTTCAGCCCCACACAACATCAGTCTAACTTTTAATGTCTTAAAACCTCTTTTACTCCATGTATAATGTAAAGAATAGGAGGTGGGCATCAGTTTAGAAAGGACTTATTTCTTTGTGCTCCAGAGATATTGATCTTTTACCAGTTAAATCATCAATAGATAAGTTTGCTTTTTTAAATGTAACTTAAATTATGATTTTATGTTGGTTGAATTTGAATTCTTTGATCTTATTCAAATGTTTATTTGTTAATGTTAGCATTTTTGACATTAACAAGTATATGATAGATCTCTAATATTTATTTTAATACATTTTTTGTAATTATAGGTACAGTTTTGTATCAGACCTCTAGGTAAGCAGAAAATAATAGATACTTGTGTAGTTTTAATGCATTCTTATGGCCAATTTTATAACTGTATTATATATAAAGGTAGGCCTATATATTCATATATGTGTGTATATTTTGTTATTTATATATAGATATTGGATTGTGTATTTGGCATTTGATGTGACTTGTTTCTGCTCATAAAAGGCATACCTTCATCATTCTGAAGGGTTTTAGTTAAATTAATTGGAGTTTAAGGAAGTGTCATGTGGTTATTTGTCTTTCCCGGAAAAGGGACAAATGCTAAATTGTTGAATACACCTGTGTATGCTGAGGATCAGTTTACTGACATTGCAGTTAGTTGAAAAGCCAAGATTGATAGTATGATTATCTCTAGTTGTACTAGTGATGAAAAGTGGGATATAGGACCAACTTTTGTAAGGGTGGGAATGGTCATCAGAGATTTCTCTGCCTAAAATCCAAATGGAGTTGTAACAGACTAGTATTGGTAAAATCAATCTGCACAAAAGTACAGCCCTCACAGATGGTGTCTACATTCTCCAGACTCAGTACAGAGGAGGATGACTATTAGAAGTTTTTGCTGTTTCCTCTTGGGCTGTTGTTATGCTGGTGTCAAAACATTGGTAAGGAATCACTTTTTGTAATATTGGTGTCAGAAGGTCGACGACCTCATGCATCAGCATTAGTGTGCTAGTAGACATTGTTGTCACCATTCATAAGCATTTCTTGATGCTTTGCTTAAGAATGTAGGAGCATTGTGTTACATTAAAATTTGTCATGGATAATTAATAGCACACTAAAGAGAATCATTAAAGGTCGAGAGAAATGTGCTTTGCTACAGTACCAAAGCAGAACCAATAATTCAGTGGTGTTTTTGTCATTGTGTGACGGCTGAATGGCGAGGCGCATAGATAATTTTAGGGTGAGGTAGTTCCCGACATAATAATGATACAAGAAAGTGACTTCGGTCTTTTATTCCTCTCGAGCAAAGTCAATTCAATGCAAACAGGTAGCAACTACTCGTGTAATGAACATTCTGATGAACAACTCCAACCATTCACTAGGTCAAACTACTCCACTGAATGAGGCTAAATGATGCCTACTTATTCTAAAGATGTTGCAACATACAACATTACGAATCTACTGTGACAACAGTGATGTGTTACAAAACGTACATTCTTGTACAGTGACAATGATGTAAACACAAACCTTGACAAATGTCGGGGGGATTCCCTAATAATCGAAAGCACAAAAATGTAAACAAACTGATTACTCAATGGCAAAAGGCCATGTTACTGCAACTACTTAACAGGGAAGATTCGACAATTCTCATTACACATACAAACAGTGTCACACAGTGTCACGACTGCCAACAAGGGTGACTTAATGATAACATATGTAACCTACGAAATTGGAACGTAACCCTGTCCTGGTTACAATTGCATTATCCATTATTTTTCCAATTCATAGCCTTCTCTGTCACAGTATTATTTGTAATCTCGTACAAAAAAGTTTTACATAATATAGTGTTTACATTTGATTTTTTTTTCAGCAATGAGATATATTCACCAGAAGAATTACTAGGAATGGTTTTGAACAATTCAAGGCATATTGCAGAAGATTTTGCTGGTAATGAAAGTATTAAAATCTGAATAAGTTGTTTGTGGTACAAAACCCAAGAATAGAACATAAAATACCAGTCGTAGTTGTGGTTGAACAAGCTTATTTTTGTATGACTCTTATCAGAACCATTGTTATAAATGCAAAAGGTCAGAGGATCAAGCAGTCGAAAGTCAAAAATCTAATTGGCTAACAGTAAACAAAATCTAAAATCTAATAGGCTGACTGTATGGATTTAAATGAGAATGTAAAGTCTGATTGGCTAATCATATGGACGTGCATGAAGCCATGGCTAAAACACCAAATGCCTAAAGCAAAGATCTGGTTTTGTGCTTTTAATGAATGTAGCTTCAAAAACCCTTAGGTGATAGTCACACCTGGCCTGTTTAATGATGGAAAATTGTTCAACAGAAAAAATGTTGACAAAATCCCTATTTAACAATAAGTGTAATTCTATGGCTGAGTTGCATCTTGCTGTATCACTTGTTGAATTCTTGCATGTTCTTGTTGGTCTGCTACTGGTTCACTCTTGTAGAATTATGCTAGGAACATGTTTATGTATTCGCTGGTCTAAAATTTGTGATGTACGGCCAATTTATGTTGCTCCCCAGCAACATTTGAATTGGTGTAATACTTTTCTTATCTTTAAATTTGGCAATAGGTCCTTTGGTGCTATTGGGGATTTCTTGTTGTTCATAAAAATAAATCTTATGAAGCAAAATAGCCTTGAACGGCTCACGTCTTTGACACTCTGTGAATACTGCTCTGTTTGTTTGCCAATCCATGGCAACCTTGGATAAACAGGGCAGAGAGCGAGTCCAAACAGCAGGAAAGCAAGCCTCATTTGTTGAACTGTGGTGTACTAATCAATGACATTCAATAGGTACCCATTGTCACATAAAGTGTTTCTGATAAATGATAGTTCATGTTCTAGTGTGGAATTGCAGCAAATCTTCAGGGTTCTGTTAACTTAATGCTTGAGGAGATTAACTTTCTGCCGATAGGAACAATAGGAGAACTAGTTAGTACATAGCCCTGAAAATGTAGACTTCCTATAAATGCTGGTTACAAAGACATCATACTCTTACGTACAAGGACATCCCAAAACTAGAGCCACTTATTTCTCTCTACTTCTGTAGTATATGTTAGTGTAGGGTGTAAAGAGTTAAGAGCGGCAAAGAGGGATTTATATTCACCAGATGATTTCAATATAGTGAAGCAATCATGTACATGTCAAACGAAGTTGAATGGAAGGATTGAAGAAGTGGAACTAAATCCTAATCTTTCGTAATGGCCAACAAAGACGTTGGGCAATACTGGGCTTGGTGGAGAGCCCATGGCTACACCGTCTTCTTGCTGGTGTACATGATGCCATGAAAGCTGAACTCTGCCGAGCTAGTTGCCAAATGAATTAGCTCCATGAAAATCTTCTCACCCAAATCTAGGGCTGGTAAATCATCGTGGTGAAGTTCCTTAGTGCAAATATAAAAAACATGGTCAAGAGGTACATCAGTGAATAGACCAGGTCTGCTTATCACGGAAGGGTTTTGACAGCTTCATTCATTAAAAGCACAAAACCAGATCTTTGCTGCCAAAAAAACTTTATTTTAGACGTTTGTTTGTTTTAGTCATAATATAGGGATAGGTGGACAGTTACACTTTTTATTAGCTTAAAAGCAAGATATCAGACATTCTGCTTTCAGGATTTGATAGCCACCCCTGCCCTTATCATAACTTCCACTGGCCATCAAAGATATGCTCTAGAATCTTGTTGATACTAGAAGACATGCCTCACCTCGCCTTTCTGAAGCATTCTATCACATTCTGTTTAATAATCTCCCCATTTTTTGAACATGATTCTGTTTCTTGAGACCACCTCAAAATTATACTCTTTTATTTTTTGTGAGGTTGTATATGTATTTGTGATAAAATAGTCTGCCTTTATCCTCATCCAAATATGCACCAATTTTTATGATAGTAATAGTATGTTTCCAAGACACTTTTAATTACTTGGCTTACAACACGGGGGAAATTACACCCCCTTTTATACCTAGTTAGCCTTTTGTGGTTGGACTTCCTTAACAGAAAAGCTTAGAAATTTTATGATATCCAATTGTAGAGCATTGCATCCATGAAATCAGGAGCCTTTTGGCTTAGGAAATCTTTTGTACTAACTTACTCCAGAGAATCTGAGAATCAGAGGTATCTTAGGTGACAGTTAGTTAAAGTAAAGGTAACGTCAAGATATCTATGTGAGTCATTTCAGTGTGCTATTATTTATTATCAGATTGTCATACAAAGTGATACATGTGCATCTCTAGCCTACTGCAAATAACCAGATCATTCGTCATTTACGTCCTAGACCATGCTATGAAGGATGCAGTGATCACTGTTCCTGCTTACTTCAATCAAGCAGAGAGAAAAGCATTACTAAAGTATGTATTTTCTCACTCTTCTTAATGTTAGAATATGCAGTAGAATATGTTAGATTGTGCAGTTCACAACTTCCTGACTGGTGTTCTCACATATTGTAATTTCCCTCAGGAATAAGCACCCAACTGTTCAACAAGTGTGAAAGAAATAACATTCTTTGATATGGGAGACTTAGTTTTAGATGAGGTTGATGATTCAGTGTTGTTAGCTATTGCTGTTCATTGTGCAGAATGAAATTTGCTGTGACTAGGCCAAGAAATTTAACTACCACAGCCACTTGGTTGAATATAGAGTCCTAATTCACTTTAAAATCAAGATTTTGGATTTAATACTTGGATAGAAGATGTGATTGCTGATTTTAAATTGATCTAGTGCAGAGAAGCCTTGCGTATTTAAGACAATGTTTCCTTGTATTTAACCTTGTTTTTGATTTCCAATGCCTATTTTTCATTTTTCTTTGACTTTCAGTGCAGCAAAACTTGTTGGATTAAATGTTCTTCAGCTTCAAAACGACAATGCTGCTGGTATGAAGATAATCCTTTGATATATAGATGTTGAATATTAATATGAAGTGTGTGTTAATTAATGACGATTAGTATTTAAAGTTAAATAGTCATTTGGTTCTAAACACAGTAATTTTATATTTATTGAAAACAGAATAGTGTGCAGATAATTTTTCATGATGAGAAAATCATGGGACCATGCTAGTTTTAGGTTCTAAGGGAAGCTATTTCCATTGTCACCTCTCATTTAAAGATAGCAATTGCTTCTTAGCATTCGTAGAAGGTGTCTGGTAGATATGAAAATGGGTGGAAAAACCTTAAATAACTAATATTCAGCAGAACAGAAGCAGATTGCATTTCGAAGAAACAGGCAAGAGCAGATTTCTGCTAGCTAAATGTTTCTTAGTGAAAAGGTATTTAATCTGCCAATAGAAACAGCCTATTAGGTAGCTTAGGGCAGTATATGTTGGTATTCAATGGTTGCTTGTTTCCTTTAAAATCTGGCATCAGTATGGAAAGTGGCTGCCATTTCAAGCCTCAGTTGCATGCTAAAGAAATTTTTTGATAACATGAAAGCTTTTGATACCTGGCAGCTTTTAGTACCAGACAGCTTTTGATACTTGATGGCTTTTTATACCAGATAGCTTTTATGTCAGATAACCTCAACGAATTTGGTACCAATCCTGCTTCAACAGAGTGTTTTTACACTGGCACTGGATATTTTCTGGAAATAGATTTACTGCTCTGCCATATCCAGGTGACTGACATTGCCATTGTTAACAGAAGATTGATTAAAAACAGCTCATATTACCATTACATTCAACAATATCTCATTCTGAAATAGAGTTATCAGAGTAGATTGTGTACTGGATAGCGTTGAGTGAGGCATCCACACAACATGTGTAGTGCATCAAATGCTTTAAGAAGCAGAGCAATTTGTTTCCGAATGTTTATGAAGTGGCATAGTTTCCATGTAACTGAAAGGCCTACTCAGCATCAAAATCCACCTGGTACAAAATCTTGTAATGTGAGAATCAAGGCTAAGTTTTGATAGCCCCATTTTAGAACTGGTAAAAGTCGACTTCAACAATTGTGATGATACACTTAGATCCACCTGCTTGAACCCTGGGCTATGAAGACTTGTTTGGAAGTTTCTTTCGACTTCTTTGCCCTTCCCTTCCAAATCTGCACTTTTCCCAATGACACAACTCGTGCTTGATGTGGAAGCCCAGTTTATACTCGTTTTACTGTATACTTGCTTTTATGCTCACCAAAATACCTACAAGGTGGCATCTACTGGGGTTTCATCGTTGCATTTAACAATATGTTCTTATTCCTTGGTATAGCACTTTGAGTTTTTCAATCCCCATTTTACTTCTCTTTTTTCAATTTGTTTTTGATTATTAATTTCTGTATTTCAAATGTAATGCAAAGATAGGTTGTAGACTGCGAAGCAGCACTCATAGTGTACTTTTTTGTAACTGATATTTAGATTAGCCTTAAGAAAGTGTAAGAGTCAAAGTTTATTACTTTTAGAACTTTACATTTATTGTAAGTTTGATGATTTAATTCCTACCCATGCATACCTTTTTGTGCAATGATTGTGACATACTTTGTGATACTCAGGCACTTTAAGCTACCAGCATCGTGACTTTTATTGATTTATTTATTATTTTTTGTTATACAGTCGCACTTCACTATGGAATTTTCAGGATGGCTACTTTCAATGCAACAGAGAAGGTATGAACTACTCATTTTGTTTTTGTGTTTTGTTTGTTTGTGTTGTCGAGTTATAGATCAGTGATTCCTTCCTATTTGAATACGTTTAGGAGCAATTTATGCACCAATGTATAATTATACTGCCATTAACAATACTACTGCACATGTGAGTTAGACCTTCCCCAACCCTAGGCCCTCTGGTGCTTGGCTTTTTAAGGCTATGAAGCATTAAGTAGTGGTTTTATGATAGTTGGGATCTGGTTACCCTGACACTCCAAGGTTAACTTGAGTTTGGACATCAAATGACTTAAACCATGTTTGATTCTTGCTTAAATTGAAAGTGCACTTTGTTTTCTTGGTATTGTTGTGTGTTCTAAAACTATTTTATTATTGAGTCCATTTTTATCCTTGCGTTAGTTTGTTATAGGTCTGAACAAATTGCCGTAAACGCAACATTTTGACAGTTTGACAAGGTCTTGGGATTCTGTTATCACAAGAGGGGGAAGGCAAACCTTGTTTTATTAACGGCCTTTGCTTTCTGCAATTACAATTAAAACTAGCTCACTCTATGTACGGAAACCATGTGCCTGGCACACATGAAAGAACAAATCGTGAAGGTGGTTTAGAAATACGAAGTCAAAATAGACGGTTAATGTGTGTGTGTTGGTGTGTTTACGTACGTTTTAAAGAGTCTCCATTAAACTGCTATACTGGACATTGAGTAGCTGAGTAGGTAGACAGCTGGGTTAGGAAGCAGAAGACTGATGGTTCGAGTCGAATCTGATCTGTTAGTCCGAAAACTCGTACTGTTTACCCAGCGGTAAACTGCGTAACTGGCATTGGCTGGGTAGGAAAGAACTGATCACTATACCTCACTATTCTATGACTCTCATTCTCAACCACATCGCATTGCCGATGTTCTGTGGAAGGTTATGCACGCCTTTACTTTTATTTTATTCATGACTAATTTCTTTTTTAGAATATCATATTCTTCGACATGGGAGCAACAAGTACAGTCGTCACTGTTGTAGGTAAGTTCATGCTTCTTATGTATTAAGGTTTATACTTAGTATCAGCCTAGCCTGTTTTTCCATGGACAGTTTCCTCTTATAAAGATCATGATATGACGTCTCAATTTATGATAAGTGTAATACAAGCTCTAATAAGAGCTAATCTTTGGCAAGCGTTTGTCAGGACGGACTACTTACTTAAATGCGGAGTTTCTCGAACCTTGCCTCCGCTTCAGGAACTAACTAGGAACTCCAGCAAGAAATGAATAAAGAATATCATTGTTTTTGTGGTTACGTATACGCCATACGTTATATCAAACCGTCTAATAAGTAGTTTAGAATTTGCCCTACCTTTGTGTTGAAAATGATTTAATCTGTGACCGCATTTGTCTTCGTTGTCATGTATTGCAGCATTTGAAAAGCATTGCAGAAAGTTTCCGTTTTTCTTCAGGCTTTCTTTAAAATATGCTATGATGATTCAAGTAAAACAAAGCACCCTTACTCACATGGCCAGACACTGGTCATATGCAAAGTTTGTTAGAAGATCCACGCATACATCTTACTTTACCTTCGCCTTTCAGCGTCTTAGGCTTAAACCTCACCTTCTTCAGCTTTCCACTCTTCCCTGTATGGCAAAAGCAGGAGTCAACTTTGCCCTGTTTGCTCCAAGAAGCGGTGGGTCTAATTCCAATCCTTATTTACCAGCATCCTGCAACTGCCGACAATCAATGGAATGAAGTCATTCTTGCGGTGCTTTCTGTAGCTGACTCTTAGTAATCGTTTGGTAGCAGAACGTGTTAAAAAAGAATAAGTTAAATGATGTCTGTGTGAATGAGACCCTTCCCATACAGAAGCAACCGTCTTGAGTAACGCGGGTGGCATTGTTGTCTCTATGTTCTTTTGAATACACTCTTCTTTGTAAATTTTTAAACAGGGTCAATCGTGTGCTTATATTCAATGGCCGTGTATCCTTGAATATGTACTTTTATCTTATTTTTAGGATACAGTACCGTAAAAGTCAAGGACAGAGGATACGCCGAAACAGTGCCACAACTAGTAGTCAAGGGAGTCGGGTATGTTTTACCCTGATTAGATTAACTTGGACAATATCTTCTACAGATTTGTTCTCATATGGGGTATGCTGCATGCATATCCGAGGTCGGCACCTCGCAATGCGCACCTGTCGTACTCATAGGCCTACATTGTCTGCAGATGTAAGATTGATTAATGTTGAAGTCAGAATATTTTGGTCTTAAATTTGGGGTGCTATTTATCCTGCAGTTATGTTTGGACAATCACTCCTTTCTAAGCAAGTATTTGCAATATACTATTGTCCAGTTCATGTTTTCATTGTAGAATCATTGCTGTGATAATTCTGGTATCTATCAACCACATCTGTTTACTTTTCAGTTTCGATTCAACACTTGGTGGCCTTGAAATGGACTTGAAACTGCGCGATCACCTGGTGAAGGTGTTCAAGGTACGTTGTTGTATCCTGTAATAGTTTAAGCGTAAGTATAGCACACACACAATTTAAAGAATACCAGTATGTTTTGTATACAAACCACCACTACTATTGCTTCTCTTCGTTTTGTTCCTCGACTTGTTCCATGTATAGATAAGCATAATAAACCCTAAAAATAGGTCATAACCATCTGTGAACAACTAGTAGGCCACCCAAGAATTAGGTTCGAATTATCCGTTGGGTTACTGTTTTTAATAAATAATTATCGATACGTCAAGGTCCACGTGATCCGAATTGGCTAAGCCTAGCCATGGTTTAGACAATGCCACACACATACCCATGCCATTTCTCGTTACTGCTCTCGTTACTATGACGCGTTACCGTGACCTTTCACCACGATTCTTTACCGCAACAAATTTCCATTCCCGGTTCCCATGCCACCTTCTCTTGCCACGTTACCACTGTACGTTCCCATTGTATGTTCACATTACACGTTCCCATTGCATGTTCATATTACACGTTCCCATTGCATTCCCAAGACGGATTTCGCTAGGTTTTGTAAGTTTTATTTGTACCCTTTTGCATGATTTCTATTCGTAATGTTTTCTTTCTTTGTATGGCTCAGAAACAAGGCAAAGCCAAGGGTGATATCTCAAAGAACGCACGTGCCATGGCAAAGCTACTGAAGGAAGCTAAAAGAGTCAAACAAGTTCTTAGTGCAAACGCGGACCACCATGCACAGGTAGGACATCCCATAACCTATGAGTGTAACTTTGACCAGTGTTTGTATATTTTAACTTATCGTATACTTTAATTGTTCATTGTTTAATAAACAGATTTATTTGCCACATTTTGTCTTCCTTAGATCGAGAATCTTTTCGAAGAACTTGATTTTAAAGCGAAAGTAACACGTGCTGAATTTGAAGAATTATGCAAAGACGTCCTTGCAAGAGTTCCTAACCCGGTTAATGCAGCTCTTAAATCCGCAGCCGTACCATTGGTAAGTAAGAAACTATTTCGATAAGTTTGGGGACAAGAGTATCAGAAATTGATTGATGAACCATCATGTAATAATCTTTGTTAAAGCTTTGGTTTTTCGGTGCCCATGTTAAAACGGAATAGCGCATTTGTCGTGGAACTTAGTATGCAAAAGCCAGCAAACTGCTTTACGTACTTGCTACTAATAATGCAAGCGCAGATAATTTTTTGTCACCTCGGAGCCATCGGGTAATTTTGCAGCAAAGATTCTATAGTGGAGCATTAATTAGTATAATGACTATCAACCGGTAGATGCAGAGAAAATTCGTGATAAAGTATAAATTGATTATAAGTCAAGTAAAATTTGATACCTAAATAAACGTTTTGCACAAGTAAAGGTATTGCAATTTCCTTTGAAGGCATTTAAACGTAGTCGATTCAACATCCACACTGTTTCCATTCTAAATTTAAGTAGAGTAAAGTAAAAAGGGTGTCCGTACTCCTGTTTTTCTTTAAATAGACTTGAAAATCTACTTTGAGTTGTACGTGTGAGATTTGTTTCACGTTGCACGCTGTCAAATATACTGGACACCTGTTCCAGCGCGAGTTAATAAAGTGACATGTCCACAGGATAGTGTCTCGCTCTTGATCATCGCTCAGATAGCAAGCTCCTTGTAGTGCTGTGGCTTCACACAACTGCAAATGAAAACCAATGATTCACACTAAAAAACAAAGGAAGAAACCCTGTAGTACACCTGTCGCTAAAATTGTGAATATCAATGTCTAAACAGTTAACCTTGTCACTTGCACCATCGATGCTGCTTACACTGGCAAGTTCAAGTATTTAAATCAGATACGAGATCAAGTATTTATATTTAATGACTTCTGCATCAGAAAATCACTGTCAACGCTGGAAAAGCCTTACCCGATGGTCTAAGCTCACAACTTTAGCACATTTAGTTTGTCAGACATTTTGGTTTTTAAGGATGCTGTGTTTAAACCCTGATAGACCACACAACTAGATTTCGTTTAGATGATTGAGCAGGTTATAACAGTTTAAAAACTTTGCCCTATAAGTTATTTTAGGAAATTCCAATCATCCACTTCTCTATCCACGCTCTAAAACTGGAGCGACCCGTTTTCAATTTTCAAGTAGTTTTTGAAAATTTAGAATGTAACAATCAGTAAACTGTAACGGAAAACGCAATCACTTTCGACGAGTCTGCTATTACCTGCAATATGTCGGTGTTTTGAGTTAGCCAAGGACGTACATTACAGCTGCAGCTACTTTTTGCTCGACCAGTCGCCATATATGTGAACCAAGAATATCTGACACATCGGTGGTTTAATATCCACATTTTAATATGTACCACATGTTTATTTTGATACATTGATGGTTCGTTACCTTTCGCAAGCTGTAAACCCAATGACATTTTTTGTTCTGTTTGCTTTTCAGAATGCCATTGAAACAGTTATTCTAATGGGTGGAGGCACAAGAGTACCAAAAGTACAAGAAATCTTACGTCAAACTGTAAACAAGTGAGTAGCAGCATAATGTTTATGGTAGTGCAAAGTATTCTACGTAAGAAAAGACAGATACAGAAATCCACGTCATAACCTGCCCATACCACAATTAATTCAAATATTAAGTTGGTTTGTGTTTTTAATTTCACGTGTATTCATAGGTGTGCATTCTTTAGAGACTTAGTAGAACAACGTTTACTATTTAGCAAAAGGTACACTTTCAAGTTATTGTCGAGTCGTGTTTGAGTCAAGTCTGATAACCCCAAAGTACGACAACAAAGTGACCCGTTTTGTGTCACAAAGAAATAATGGAGGACGATTTTGCAGCAGAGTTCATGGCGATAACAGTAGAGTTAAGTTGTCTAGGATTGGAAGACTTAAAGAGTTGCTGCCTTATATGTGATCAACGGATAGCAGTACTAATAATAAGAATATAGCGTGTTTACAAATTTTAGTCAGGTACGTTTAAAGTAATACTACCGGAATAATAAAACTGTCACCACTTGGACTAGTTGAGGAATACCTTATGTAGGGTTGCCAACTTTGGTCGCGCAAAATACCGTATGGGGAGGAGGGGAGGAGGGGAGGGTCATTTTCACGCCCATAAAAATTTTAAAAGGCTCGGGTGCGTATTTCAAGACAATAATATTCGCATTTTAAACAACTTTACTCGCACATGAAAGAGCTTTATTTGTAGAAACTTTTAAGTCTGGGTACTTGTGTGTAAGACATTATTACAATGGGAAGTGGAAGGTAAATTACAGATTTAATATTTCATGTGCCCAAGAGGTTTGAGAAGAACCCTTTTTGGCAGTGTAACGTTTTACGTTGGTACTATTTTAATGGTCTTATTTCATGCAGGTCAGAGTTGGGGAAAAGTATCAACACCGATGAAGCAGGAGCTCTAGGTATGGATGAGATAACATCTTATGTAGATTTGTACTTAATTTTACGAATGGGCGTTGATCGCTCAGTATAGGCGTCGGAGAGATCATGGGCGGACCAGGGTGATAACCATGTCATCATGCTACATTCCTTGAACATCTGATAAGACAATACAGCGGCAATGTCAAAACCCGTGAAACTTGTAAAATTATGTCTCCTTAGAAAATTTTTTTTGGATGTCAATTATGCGTCAGTCAAACCTCGACTTCTTCCTTTTTTCTTTTTTTTCAAAAAATTATCCACCCTGATCAAGGCCGAAGCCACTAGTGGGAACGGGGTTACCTTCCCCTTCAGATGATCAAGGCCGAAGCCACTAGTAGTAACGGGGTTACCTTCCCCTTCAGATGATAATCTACTCATGCCTACATGCCTGCATGCCTGCATGCCTGCAGCCCCCTCTCTGCCCTGTATCTCGAGACTTAGGTTTTCCACTTCACGAGAGCAGATGACAAAGCACAGTACCTCCAGGATCATGGCAGTCTTCCTCAGGGTAGGCTCGAACCCACGCCCCTTTGGATTGTGAGTCTGACACTCTACCACTATGCCACTACTGTGTAAATTGCACTAATGCGCTTAAGGTAATAGTTTTGTTTTGTTTTGTAGGTGCTGTGTATAAGGCTACAGAGCTGACGAAAGGATTCAAAGTTAAAAGATTTTTGGTGAAGGATGTCAACTTGTTTCCAATCGATGTAAGTTCTATCATGTTTGATTCTATCCAAATTTCTCAAGTCCTCGTGTATACCCGTATTCATTTGGCAGATTTCTTGACAAAAGAATGAAAATTAGAACAGTGTCATCAAGTGCTGAATTATACTTACAAGTTACTTGAATGTTACCCTATCAAGAGAGCGACTATCTTCTCTCTTGCGTTCCCTTCGTCATCCGTATAGTTTGTTATCTTATTTTCACCGTTCGAGGTAGCTCCTATTGGAATGTTTGGTATACTTGCCAATGTAATACCTTAAGCTCAAGATTCTTAGTTTATTTCCAGTCACTTTTATTTTCCAATGATTAGGGGGAAATGCTAAATTTATTATCGTCCAAATCCGATACTAGCAAGGAATCAGGAATTTTTTTCTATGTTCGCACGGTAACAAATTTCAAAACCATGTAATTTAACATTCTGACAATAGTATATTCTGCTATAGGATATGTCATTAAAGCCTACGAAACGTGCCTTACCACCCGCTTTGTTTTGTTATGGCTGTAAGTTCTGTCTTTACACAGGTGAGTTTTACAAGACCATCAGTCAACGATCAAGGAGAACCTTATAAAAGGACTGTCACAAGAACCCTGTTCCATCACTTGAATCCTCTGCCACAGAAGAAAGTGATGACTTTCAACAAGAAGCCAGATGATTTCTCGTTTAATGTTTCGTACGGAGAACCAACATTCTTGGAACATGGAGCAGAGTAAGGACTCGTTCTTTTCTTGTTTAAATCTGCTGCTGGAACCTGGCAACCTTAGGCATTGATACGCCAAAAGTAGTTTGAAGGAAGGACATTTCAGATGTGACTCGATGGAAGTATTTGATAGCTGCGAATATTTGCTGTACTCAGAATTATGTGTTTAATGTTATTTTTGTCTACACACATATCTATAATTCACCTTGTGTCTTCTTGTGTGGTAGATGTTGCGTGTGCTCACGTCTGTGTTCGCTTCTGATGTCTTTTGTGGTTTTGTATTTTCTTGAATATTCAACAGTGGTCTTGGTGCCAGGTTTCATTTCATCTTTAGCACTTTAATTGAAGGTTGATATTTTGTGCTTAGGGAACTACTCAAATTTATCAAAGCATATTAATAATGACGGTCGGGTATTTTTATTTGTGTGTCAGATGGTTGGGACTTTGTATCAATGCCGAAGTTTGTATCGGGTCGCCCCTAAATATTACGATATGAAAAGTATTGCCTTTTCAATGCAAATTATTCACGAAACCACAGTCGTATGCCGTGTAGCTCATGTGTAACCAGCTAACACTTTTTTCTCCAATTATGGTGCAGCAATTACAAATTGTTTTGGGTCAGTATCGATAATTATCGATTGCACACCATGCTCATAGAAAGCAGAGTAATGTGGCTTCAATCGTCAAGGGCAGTGCTTTTTGACCTGTCGTCTCCGAGACCATACTTTGCCAAAAAATAATCGATTCCCATTTGAGGTCGCATTTTCAGATCTTTTAATCAGGGTAGCAAAGAAAATATAATGTTCACAAATTTAAACTTCATCATTTCCGTTTTGCCTTCCCTTGTCCTTGACTAGGATTGGACTTGCATCTGTTGGCTTATTTTTGTCTAAGAAGAGGAACTATCGACTGATCAGATTGTTGCTGGTGATGGGTGTAAGGTCTCCAGTAAATCTAATATTTCCTTCCCTCAATAAGTACCACGGAGTGTCAAGATGATCATTACCGCCTTATCGTTTCAGCGTAAGATATGCCCACCCACTCTGGTCTTTTCTTACGCTTAAATTCTTACAAGTAGATAATTAGGTAAAGGAGTAAGTAGGTCAAGCTCACCATAGATTAATTGTTCATGAACTTCAGGAAGAATTAGCACATTGTTCTGCATCTCTTAAAGCAAACGTTTTGGTTTTTGATTTTTTTATCAGTTTTAACGCCGTGCACTCCCCTTTTACAGGGGCTAGGACAGTGCCCATGTACATGGGACTTGCAACTGGAGCATAGAGCACTTTAAGGACGGATGTCCTTCCTGACGTCACCAAT
>JAAAKL020005348.1:0-19459 GCA_010016065.2 Carybdea cf. marsupialis auct. non (Linnaeus, 1758)
GATAGAGAAGGAACTGCTTCGCAAGTTAGGAAGTAAATCGAACTTCTACACTTTAGTTATAGAGGACTTTATACAAAGAGATAGAAGATTCGATTTTAGATACAAGTAGATTAGTTCCAGAACGAATCCTCATATGGGCTTTGTTACCTTATTCTATTGTTAATAATATTTCATATTGTTGTGGCCACGCCCTTTTTGGTCTGCTGCATGCGTATTAAATTCAGTGACGGCACGTCCCTGAACAACAGTAAAGTTAACATTTCTTTTTGATTCTGAAAGTATCATGAAAGTAGACGTATTCGATGGTGCAAACATTACACATAATGAGTAAAGAAGAAAATCGTGTTTGGAATCTGTAGATGAAAGTTACACCTTTTTCGCATTCAGAAAGATGTATCTGAGGTTCATTGTGGACGCCTTGATGTTTTTACGCTATAACGTAGGATAACCGAGAGTAAAAGTTATTCTTTGCTAGAGTATCACATTCTTTTACGCATTAACCCTTGCTACTTATTAAAGACGACAGTTGCTTTCTTTACAACCAGACGTCTTTGTTTTCTTGATAATTCTTTGCAGTGAGTACTCAGCTTTATAACAACTTTTAGATTGGATTGGCCCTGCTGATGTTATGGGGAGAGTATGTACTGCACATACTGCATCTCCGACTATTTTAAGGTCTGGCAAAGACCTAGCCGTAGTTGAGGATAGGGGTTAACGGGCGAACTTGATGTTAAACTTACACTAAATATGATGATGTACTGATGAAGTACTTCATTAAATGTGTTAGCGTAGTAGTTTATCAGGCAGATTTTTAAATGGTTAAAGTTCTGATGCCATAACGTGCGGTCTCTCCCCCCCAAACCCCCCCCCCTATTTCCCCTAAGTCAATTTGAAAATGTGAGGGGTCATGAGTGCATTTCACACGTGTAGAGCGCCGATGTCTGTTAAAGATAATGAATGGTGGCTCACACCCTTTTTCTTGTCACGTGTCATGTCATGTGATGAATTAGCTTCCACTTAGAAAACTAATATTTATTTTCACTTTTACCCCCTTTTTGTAGAATTGGATGATAATTTAGACATGGTAAGGAATACTTGGATCTTCTTACTTTTGTTTCCTTTAACTTTCCACGTGTAATGGCTTGTCGATATACTCCGTACAAATTCGGAGAGTGTATCATCTGTTATCCCTTCTGTAGATCTATCATTAGGCAACGAATCGAAGGTAATTGAAACCCACAGAGTAGAAAAGACGTTCTTTATCTGAAATCTATTAGTAACTATATGAATTTTCAGAAGTATGTGGGGTCTTCTTCTCTGCAGCCTTTATTACCACAATTTGACAACACGTTTGGAAAATTATGGACCATGGGGCATGGGCCTAATATCGACTCTATCTTAAATATACAGTGAAAGTACTAAACGGAGTAGCAAAAGAGGTAGTTCAACGGAATGGTTAGGACGCTCCTTAATTTAGATGCATTTTAGCCCCCCTTCACTGCTTTTTGCTCAATCTTTTTTCAATCAATAGAATCGCCTTCAACAATCACTAGCATTAATTAACGTAGCCGCGTTAAATGTTAGAATATTCAGGGCTATTACAAATTTTTATGAGCAATGTACAAATTGTGAAGCGATAGAAATAAAAACTTTTTGGAAACAATATATAGGATCCTTAATAGTAAAGAAATAACTTTTTTTATATTTGTGATAGATCAGGATAATTCATATGTGAAAATGTGTAATTTTGGAGATATTCTATGCGATCTTTTCTGATTAGAAGCTGACAGTCCAACACCCTCTGGTCATGTTTTGTTCAAGCAAATTCGAGTAAAAATTACACCTATTTTGTACGATGTATTTCTCTACGGTGGTGATACCAGAATGGCCATGGTTACACTGTAAGAAGACATGCCCAGGAGTATTCTAAATTCCCGGTGCAGATTTTTTTACACTTTTGAAGTTGTTACCTATTAAAGAATTCCCCTGAAAAGATAAATTTCTTACTTACCCCATTCATCTAATGTATTTCCACAATCATTGGAATCTCCAAACGTTAAGAAAGATTTACACTGTCTGGTTCGTGGCCACCTTGTAGCGTTTCCGTTTTCTTCATGTACAGATATAGCTTGTAGGATACCTCCACTGTTGTGGTTCGCAATGCCAAGATGCAGAATGGAGGCGTATGTAAGAAGCCCGATTTGACGAGTATCTCAGAATCCCTGACATAATTTTCCACGAAATATACCATAAGGCACAATGAGATTTGAATATTGTCTGAAATCTGAAATTTTGGTATTCAAACTGATTATCTCATGTACACTACTCGCCCAGAAGTATTTAAACACCTTCCTGAAATGAACGTGGCGGTTGTCAGTAGCTCCAAATCTGCACTTTAATTAATTGCGCTACAAATTCGCAATAGTATGATAGATTCTATTAAGAATGTTCCGATCGAAAGGCTACTCTTTCAAGTTGGGCAAGGTTATGCGATATAGTTTTATTCAGCTTTTTCGAAATTGTTTTCATTTCCCTTCATAACGACACCTTTTGCAAACGACATCGCATCAGACAGACAACGTGAAGTAGCAATTTGCCCTTTTGTATAATTATAGATATATCGTTTACATTCAAGTATTGAAGAAATATTTTACAGCAGACTTTGGCGTTTATCAAGGAATCGTCAGACTGAATTCTGTTTATTTTCAACCAGCTATGGATGTGAAGTTGACTTTTATTTGGTTGATAGTGACATTCAGCTTTTAGATGGTTGTAATGTTCTTAAATATGTGGGTTAGTGGAGTAAGACAGGAATTAGAAATACATGAATGGAAAGCCAAACTACTAACCAATAGCTAGTATTAGTATTAATAAACCTACCTCTGTTTTGATGTCGAACTCGTCAATATTTTGTACAATAGCCTCGACTTTTCTTCACATGTGACAAACGAGAAGTCATCGACATAGAGATTTTGGATGAACTTACGGTCCATATTGTACCAATAGTTTAGGACAGAGTTTATCAGAGTTAATATTTATGTTCTGGAGGATGTCGATTGAGTTGTATTTTTTTAAATTTTTAACCACACATTCTGAATATTGTTTTAAGTCAGGACTCCAACCCAGCTATTGAAGTGAACGGATACCACAAAGGCTCATGTAAATCCTTGTAAATTTTGACTCGTGTGGTTTTGCGTAGTCCTGTTGAAAAATAAAAGGACTTGCTTCATGGCCATATATTTTCTTTACACTGTCAAACAGATTTACTATCAATACTGCACAGTATCTTTCGGAGTTGACGTTACCATCACACATGACAAGAGCTCCAGGTCCGGTTGGTCCAATACAACCTCAAGAACATAACTGAAACTGTATTTGTAATTTTTTTTTGATATTAACTGCGGACATGTGGACTCGAATTTCTTTCTCCACACATGAACTGTGTTGACATCGTTATCCTAGGAAAATCGGCATTTGTGCGAAAAAGTTACCCTCTCTCAATCCGACGACAGCCATAACGACAAAATGAACGTCCGTGTCATTCTGTTCTGTCTACTCTTGGACGAAGTATGGTTTTTTCTTCCTCGTGTAGCCACGTATATCATATTTATGTAATACTTTCTTACCAAGTCGATTAATGCCCATTTTCTGTCATCTTCTCACCATTAACTTTGTTTTTTATCATCCAAATAGTTTGGTATCGTTCTTACCTTGACATACGACAAATATGTCGCTCAGCCAGAGCAGACCAATTTTTTTGGCGGCTACATCTCCGTTGTTTCGCATTTGAGCCCCTTCCAAATAACATTTGTAAATATAGTGAGAAGTTGAAGGCCTACACCCAATTTTTCCGCAATTTTTCTATAGAAAAAGCTACTTTCCTTCAAAAATCTTACATGTAGTCAATCCTCGTACGAATTTTCTCTACGTTTGGGCGTGGCCTTTAGTTGAATTGAAACATGATGATACTTTGCAGGAAAACCTTATTTATTCATATACACTGTCAAATAGAACGTCAAAGTTTCCTATGTTAACAATTTTAGCAAAACATGGCTCTATTTTGATGCCATATTCTTAAAGTGAAGCTTGGTTACATGTTTTACTGCTTCGCAAGACGCCATTTTTATTCCAAGTGTTCAAATACTTTCGTGAGGCAAGTGTAGTATTGCCATACGTAAAATAATGAATAATGTGTTTTATGTTCTTTGTCATTATTGTACGTGCAATGATAGTATTACTGATTTCCATGATATTTAGACAGACTTTGCATTCCAGACTGACGAAAGTTGGATTGCAGACCTCGGTGAGTAACGATCCAGCCTTAAATCGTCTTAGTCATCCACGAAAATGGGTTTTGTTAGGGGCACTTATCAACTACCTTGTTACCTTATCTCGCACTCCAGACGCTATCGATACCCTTGTTTGATGGCGATTGCTTTTACACGCTTTTACTTTGAGTATTCACTCGTGCCTTTTGATACTACTCCACCTACGCGAAAACGAGCCTGGAAAAGCATAGCACAAAAATTGTCAGATTACCGTTTAGTGGGTTTTCAGTGATTTAATGGTTTCTAATCCTAGATCGTCTGACCATATACATCTTCATCAGTTGTCTCATTTTATCTTGCTCTCGATAAAGTTGCGTCAGGTTTTTGCTTTTATCTCGAGCACTATGATAGTACTTTTGCGAACAATTGATATTACAAAGTAATATCGGGGATAAAGGTTTGGAACTGATGACAATTATTTTTAAAGATTCTAAAGCAAGAAATGATATAGCGTGAAGTTGACATTTATTTTCGATTTTGTCTGGTGCCATTTCAAAACTTAGTTATAAGACAGTTATAAGACGCAAGTAGCTATTCAAAGTCTTTCTTTTCAACGTGTTCACCAAATATGCTAAGAGAAGGAGATAATGCTTATTGTAATGCATAAACTTTAGCAAGTCGCTTGTAGATTCACAAGTAAATTTGGCAAATGAACTAGTGCTTGTGGACGATAGCTTCTTAGCTTAAGATCGTTATTCAGTTTGTTAAGGCCATATTCTTTTAGGTTACGATTATTGCGTACAATATATAGGATATATAGGATATATAGGATGCTGTGCAGCGAATTGCCACATTTTACGTGCGCTGCAGACAACCCTGAAGATTGATAACAAGGATCGAAAGAATGTAGCAAGGGCAATACTGCAATCTTAAATTCGTTTCAAAGAAGGCAAATGATTGTTCACAGGTGATCTGCGTATTTGCGCCAGTTAAGCATTTTACAGGGTCTCCATAAAAGGAACATCCGGAGTCCAAGAACGTTTGGACCCTTCATTGATAGGCAAAAATGTGAACGATGTATATAATAAATATACGTTGGCCTTATCAGAAAAGATGGATCACGTCTGAAGAAGAGCAAAAGAAGGGGTTTTCGGTGTTTGTAAAATACTGATTCTCAACCGTAGTAAAACCGGATAGTTAGGGGTTCTTTCCTCTTAAGAATGCTTTCCGGTGCGTATAAATGGTTAGAGATTAAGACCTGAATTTTGTGACTTTTTCTATCTTTGATCTTAGCTTTGGCAATGTTGAGTTCTATAAGTGCGTTCTCGTTTTTATATGTCTTTACTTATTACTTTGTATGAATTGAAGTAGTATGTGATAGCAGATGTTTTTTCTGGTTCTTTGTACCCTGTCCATATCCAATCATCTAGGAAGGTCTACTCCGCAGCTACAATGATAAAGATAGTGGTGTACCACACAGTTACCAGTTAGTGATCAAACCTCAATTCGCCAAATATTTTCTTATGTATCATAGAATACGTTGCATGAGTTAATCACATGAAGTTCATTGCAAGAGCTATGTATTCGATTGGAAGCAAAAATGTTTTGCGAAAGGTCATGAAGTGGATCAGATTCAAAATCTTCCTAGCGGCATAGTTTTCGCTGACACGGAAATGTTTAGGTTATGTGTTAGTTATATATGTGTTTTGTTGCTTCGAAGTATCTTTAATATGCTCTTTGCAGCAAAGAAATTAAGTTTATTTGAAGGTTCAACTTCTTAAGCGTAAATGATGGTGTCACGAGATGATTAGATAAAGTCAATATAAATTTCTTTACAGGGTTTCTTTCTGTTGTACTAAGCATGATCTTATTTTCAGCCAAGTTTATTGAGAGAAGAGTAGGTAAAGGAGGGTTATAAGAAAGCAATACACCGCTAGCAAACAAAGTCCGTCCCCCCTCGCCACTGTAGTGGTGGACAAGAGGGATATTATTAGAGTTGTGTGATCGCCCCCAATATGTTTTCTTCAAGCACACAAAAAGCTTTTTGATCGTCAAGATTCATTCTTATTAGAAGAAAACAGTGGTCATCCCCTTGTTAACAGGTGGAAATTTGCTTTGATCACCCACCCACCCCCTCCCTCACAACAATCTTGGTAAGTGACCGCTGCTACCCAAGATATTTCACAGGCCATGGAAAGGTCAATCCAACTAGGGTAACGGAAACGTACAAATATTTTAATTAGATTATGTCATTAGCATGTTCGTGGTCTTAACTTGTGAAAACTAACCCAGTCACTAACATGTGTAACTATCCCAAGTAAGCCGACGTAATCAACCTAACTGATAAACCCAATTGATCATTTATCGTTAGTGTGCTAGAGCTAACCATAACTTAGTGTCCACTGTCTTTAAATACCAAAATAGATTTCTGTGTATGTATGAATAGTACTTTGTAAGTCGACTTTTTTATAATCAGAAAATAGCTGCATTTCATGATGCTCTTAGATATGCAGAGTTTGCTCTAAATATCTTCTTGAATGGCCTGCGATCAGTTTTCGTACCACTTTGTGAAAAAGGAAATCCTAAAGCGCATATATATTATACGCGAACAGGGTCCTTCGCAGCTGGCGTTTCTGTTGAAATGCATTTATAATATGCTCATTTCCTTCTCATTGCCTTGATCCTTACTGACCTTTGTCACTTACATCATCGATAGGTGTGATCTTCCTCTGACCTCGCTGCCGTGTAACCGGCACATCTTCATTTTGATTGTGCAGTTACTATGGAGACGGGATCACGAATGTTGACATTATGATGAAACGTATTCTCTTTCTTAGCGAAAAGATGGGCGTGTTCTGAGTACATAGTCATAAAAGTGGGAGCTATTGAAATACAGATCTAACGCAGAGCAATATGAATTCGATGGAAAGTAATTCTCTTTGTGCCGATCTTACAACTGAGAGGATCGGATGGAATTAAACCGCATGTATTTCTGAAATGACAAACTTTCATAGAAAGGGTAGAGGATCCTATTAGATACTTAAAATAGGCGAGTCTGATAATTGCTGCTTACGAACCGAAAAAGAGAAAGAGTAAGAGCTAGGAAAAACAAAGAACGATGGGGAGAGGAGATGGAGAAACGTGCTTTTGGTTTGGGCTTACTTTAGCTTACTATAAGACAAATAAAAGTATGGGTTCCATGTCACATTTCGCTTAATATGAAACTGTGCTTGTGAGTTGTTCCCCTATTTTTGCATTTATTTAAAGGAACCAACCTATTACCAGGTACCTTACTTCGAATGCACTTGCTCTGTTTTTGCTGTCAATTATCAATGTACATTGTTGATAGAGAAATGCGTAACGAAAACCACTAACGTGATTCTATTTTCCCGTTATCAGTTAAGGACATTCCAAATCCCGATGAATTTATGTCGGTATGTATTTTTGAATAATAATATTTTTATAACTAACACATAATTTTGAAAAATAAGCGACTGTCTTCTCAGGTACATCTGTTCCCTAGTTGTTGCTTGCGTGACATATAGGAAGACCAAATTTCGCTTGTTTGTCTACTGTTGTAGGTTACATTTTCGATAGGTTCCGGTAGGTTATAAAGTTTTTTGTGGCTTTATCGCGGCCCTTATTCTCCTTTTTTCCCGTTTTGTATTTTTGGGTGTTTTTTGCCGTAATCTCGTGTTCTGTTTTTTGTTGCTCTCATGGCAAAACCATTATATTCTTAGTTGTTTCTTAGCTTTTACTATATTTTGGGGAGACTTTTTAGCCACTTGTTGCTTACAAAACATTGGTACAGAAGTATGTCTAGCGTTAAATAATAAGACGAGGAAAAATATCACTAAATGTGTCTGTCCATTGACGCCTTTTAAAGCTGTTGTTTGAACTATATGTAATCCAATCAATAACTGAACTCATTTGCTAATCCAAACTATCAGTGTTCGCATACATATGTATATCAACATGATGGTTTACGGCACTGGATGAGGTTAGATAAGCATCAACTTAAAATGTACCAGCATTTTCACCAATCACTCCTCATCTCCCACTAATAAAATTGCATGAAACCTCCTCCCAACTCCCTAATGGAATTTTAATGGATGTCCAGCTTATTCTAATCCCTGCCGACTGCATTACCCAACATGAATAAATGAATATGAAATACCACTGGTAGCGTAATTCAGTGGTAGGGATTTGTGACAATGAAATAGTTCCTTCCGATATGTTCCTCAATAGGGAATACTTGAATGTTAATCCGATGTTACAGTTACGGTAATTGATCTCTTGGGTGTGTCATGTAATTGTACCTCTTGGTTGTGTATTGTAATTGTACCTCTTGGGTGTGTCATGTCATTGTACCTCTTGGGTGTGTCATGTAATTGTACCTCTTGGGTGTGTCATGTAATTGTACCTCATTTATTAACTCTCTGCAACTCACCTATCAATGACACCATCGCAAAACCTGTCAACGAGTTTTTAATACTCCACTCACCCTCGACAAGCTATTGGTGACAATGTAAGGGGAGATCGCGTAGTCAACCCACATCCACAAGTTACAGTCATCGAGTATTCTACTGTCTAAAAATGTGGCCGACAAGTCATTGAGAGACCAAGCATGAAATGATATTTTGTGCTAAAGGGCAGGTAGAAGTCTGATTATATTACACTTTCACCAAATAGTGGACTTAATACTTGCACTGTTGAGTGTAGTTTTAGTTTCACCGTTTTTGGCTGGGAGACGTCCAGGGTTCATTCCCCGATAATTAATCCCATCCCGTTTCCATGGCTATCTGACGATTTGACATCTAAAGAATATCGGTCGAAAAAGGGTTGTCAGTCTTAGATTACCAACTCTATTAGATTCCTAGGTTTTAAATATTAACGGGTGACGTACATTAGATCCGGTTATTGTCACTTAATGGGTTGCGAAGGGACAGAATGATGTGGTGAGTTGACGGAACAGCGTTTTTAAGGTCATAAATGGGAGTGGGAGTAGGCAACTAAGCAGAGACCATTGCATACCGATTCGTCGTTAAATCATGTCTAACCGTTATGTTTTTCACGACTGAGCTAATTGCTTAACTCTTTAATGCCGCTTTATGTGCATATTGCCAGATGTTCTTTTCTCGGTACTCGGCATTTGTTTATATTTTTCTTGTAACAGTCTATGTTAAAAGAGGAATATGGAGGACAACCAGCCCTGCCACAAATTAAACAAGAGGAACCAGTTACACCAGTGAGACCTGTTGGCACCCCGCCAACGGAGCAGACTATAAATAAGTTAAATTGTAAGTTGTAGGAATGTTTTTGTATTGTATTGTTGTGAGGTGTTCCTAAATCATTGTTGCTTGGCATTGCAGCGTCATTGCCATCAACACCACCAACATCACCAACATCATCATGATGTAATGATAACCAATTGTCATGATAACCAGTTATTGTCATCATCATCGTATCTATTCATTATTATCGTAGTAAGTAGCAGCAGCCGCGCCACCACGATCAGGATGATCATAACCATAATAATGATATACAGTTATTTGCATCATCATTTATCATCGTCATCATCGTAATCATCATCATACTATTACAGCTAGTCGTCATTATCATCGTCGTCATCATTACAATATACAGTCAAAAATTACCGCCTTTATCATCTAACTCTTTTCCGTAATATAACGTAACCTGGCTACTACCATCAGCTATCATCATTAACCATTATTACTGACCACTAAATGTTACAAGGCAGTTTTATCAATAATTGTTATCAATCGCAGGCTTGCGACATCGCAATTTTGATAATCGGATGAAGTAAACCAACTTTTTAGTTTGTCTTTTTTGGCAACCCTTGTTGTGGTCTGGACGATTAAACATTTCACTTAGAAGAAATTCTTGTTAAGACAAGTTTGGTATTGTTGTCAAGCGAATTGTATTTAGCTTATAATATTCAAATCCTCCCTTCCTCTCATTTGGTAGAACAACGCTGATGAACTGTTTTACACTTTCTCAATAGAATTTAAGTTAAGTTAATAGTATATGTGTATAAGTATTTCTTAATGTAGAGGTAACCTTTTCTAAATTTGTAAACTTTGTAAACCTTGGTAATAAAAGCAAAAATTTCTAACATTTTTGAAGGCAAGTAAAAGGTAAATAAGAACTGAAGGTTACCTTTAGGCATTTTTTTTCCCACATTCTTACAAGCAATGTCCAAACTAAGCAGCAATATACTCTGTCCTGGCGTTGCACTAAGTCAAGAGCGTCAAAATATATTTCTTGAAAAGTCATTCACAAAGTCATCCGTTTCGTGCCCTATTTCGTCTACTGTGGGCACATTGCAACAGACCTCTCCTTGATTACCACTTCAGGCAGGCATGCTGCTTAGACTCTTCTTGCGAAAGGAGCCACATGGGCCTTTTGATGGCACCTGGCACTTGTATTGCACTTCAGTAGGACCAGGCTCCAGATCTGTTTTCACAGTCAAAAGCACGCCATTCTGTACCTTCCAGTCGCATCAGCGTGTAAACAGTATACTCGTGTCTTGATATTTCCACTGGCTGGCCAGAAAATCAACGCGGAGAGAGGAGAAATGTGCCGTTAGAGGTAACCGATCAGTTTGTGATGCAAGGCGAATGGTAGTCCTTATCTGTCGATATTTCATGTACTAAGTTGTCTGTAGAATTTCCACCATAACCAATCATCCTTGATTACTGCGACAAGAGTTAGTTAGACACTATAACCCTCCAAGACCCTTTTGATTGGAGATATTGTACACAAGTTCCTTTACTTACCAGATAGCCAGAGATAAAACCATGCAAAGGACGCCCTGATTCGTTATAAAGAGGATCGTTCACTATATTAGATGATGATGTCCTAAGTCTTTAAAATCCCCAACAGAGAATCATCAAAGGATCAAAGGCTTGCGAGAGTACCATTACATATGGTGCAGCAGTCGTGGTATAATTAGAGAGCAACACTTCACATGGATGTTTAATCTAGAGTGAAGAGAGACGAGGACATTGCTCAGCCGCATCTTGTAACGACTACTTAGTAGACCCCGTCTGAAATCGCATCTGACGGTGAAAAGGGCTCGCCGATTAGAGAAGCATATTTTCTGCATCTCCTGCATTGCTTGCTTCCTGAAATTTCAGTCCCTGCAAACTCAGGAAAAACACCTTTGATAGACCATGTAGTGATGGATTGGGATGCCTGTCTTTACAGGCTGCCACTGTATATGCAGGATGGCCACCCGTCCTTGAATACCTTGAAAACTCATGGAATTTTTGGTGTCAAAAAGTGTTCTTGAATTCACGTTTTTTCTTTGAATTCCCTTAATTTTCCTTGAATTTCTTAAATTACGTGTATTTTGTTACCATTTTATCCCAGTCTGACTAGTTTGATTTGTGGACACAAAATATGCTTTTCCTTTTCTGATATGATTTACTTGAAACATCTATTTTGTTGTAAAGATTATAGAAATAGACTTACTTAAAAGCTGGCATGTCATAAGAATGCCACTTCCAAGCCGCCTGAATCAGAGAATGAAAGTTCAGGGGCTGGTTGCAACCTGCAGTGACCACAACAGCATATTGCAAGCTGTGTAGAAAAATTATTGATATTAAGAAGATGGGTGGGTATGTCTGCACTTGACTCGCATGCCAAAAGCAAGAAACACAAGAATACTGTTGCCACTTGGGTTTCTGCAACACTGATAGACACTTGTTTAACAGATATGACAACATTTCATTTTCTGTATATTTGAAATTATTCTTTGTGTTCGGAAGTGTTGAATGACAGATCTGCGAACACTTTGGTAAATTCCAAGTAAAAAATCGTCTATTGCTTTCGTGTTGCGCAGGAAGAAAAGAGGGATGAAATCATTGAACTTCTGGTAGTTATTGATAAAATGCAGCTAGAGCTGAAGGATCTCAAGTGACGCTTTCCACAATGAACGTGTTAAGAGCAGTGTAAAATCCCAATTGGTTGAGTAAAAGCCTTCTTTGTTCATTTGATATTTTGATGCAGATCGTCTTTTCCCTAACGTCTGAAAACGTAACCTGCAGCTTTCTCTCCCTGCAGGGCTGAACTCTTTATAATTTGAACTATGTGGTAGGGAATATTGTAGCAAACCGGACCCCTGAACCCTAGTTCCAAAGCATGCTCCAATCCAAATACGTAGATACGCCCCTTTTCGTGTCCTTGAAGTTTAAGAAAAATCCTTGAAAACTCCTTAAATTCTTTGAGAAATCCAGTGGCCACCCTGATATGACAGGTATCCATCTCCCCTTACAGAATGTTCCCTCCATTTGTTGATGAGCGGACACCCATTGCATGTAACGCCCCATATCATCCAGAGTTTGCACACTAGTGATCAACATTATCTGCTGACCACTGTGAGAAAGAGTGTGGAAGGGTCGCACTGACAAACTCGGATATCGTTTCATTCTCCACAGCTGACTGCTTATATCGGGTAACGGTCTACACCAATGCAAAATTGTAACCATTTCAGCTCAGTAAACAGCCGCCTTGATCCAAATACATGGTCTGACTCAAGTCGGAAGGGAATAGGTACTATGTCAGATCTCGAGTGAACGGTTTTTACGAAAGCTTTGGCAATACTGATTTTCGTTAAGTGGCTGTTTGATAAGAGCACCAAGGAATAATCGTAAGTTGGGTGGGAGCCACTCTAGCGCTTTTACAGGTCTTCGTTGCTTGGATAAGTTGTGAGGTTGTGCTTACGTGGATACCTCGCGAGGTCATACTTACTTTAATATGTTGTGCGGTCATGCTTACTTGGATACATCGTGAGGTCATACTTACTTGAATGCATTGTGAGGTCATACTTACTTGGATACGTTGTGAGGTCATACTTACTTGGATACGTTGTGAGGTCATACTTACTTGGATACGTTGTGAGGTCGTACTTCTTGGATACGTCGTGAGGTCATACTTACTTCGCCTACTCACACTTTCACACTGCTTAGAACAACGACAGCAGGTAAAGCAAGATCTTAGGAAGAGTGCACCGCTGCAGAAGAACAGGAAATCGAAACATATGCATTCAAGATCATTGTGGAAGTTTTACAAGGCGACACACTGGCACCATTCCTGTTTATAATTGTGTTCGATTATGTAATGCGACAGGCCATTGAATGACATGACGCTGAGCTAGGATTCGGGCTGTATTGGCGTAGGAACAGTAGAACTGCAGCCATCTTCCTAACTGGACTTCGCAGATGAGGTCGTTCTCATCTCAGAAGAAACCGGATCTCAGAAGAAACCGGGCAAACTCAAGAACTTCTCAAGATGGTTGAAATGGAAGCAGCAAAAAATGGACTACGCCTCAACGCCAATAAGACAGATCTGATGGCATATAATCACATGGAAGTAATCATCAAGACACTGAGTGGAAGCACTGTGAAAAGAGTCGAAAATCGCAAGTACCTCGTGTCTTGGATTAAAAGCTCGGAGAAGGACTTTGAGATCAGAAAAGCGCTCATATGTTCTTCATGCCACAAAATGAAAAGCGTCTGGAAATCTTAACTCAGTAGGATGATGAAAATGAAAATATTCAAGGCGACAGTTGAATGACTACTACTACTATATGGATGCCTGGCATAGACAATCAACAAGACATTAGAGAAGAGTATGGACGGTTGTAACACCCGTATGTTGCGCATAGTGCTGCATGTCTCGTGGAAAGAGAAATGTACCAATCAGCAGCTGTACTAAGACGTCCCAAAACTATCAGATAGTTAGGGATAGAGACTCCGGATAGCCGGTTACTGTATGAGACACGAGAAGGAGACTGCTCATCATATCGTACTTTGGAGACTATCGAGAGGAAAGCATGGTAGAAGAAAAAGAGTGGTTACCAATCTTGACAACCTGAGGGAAGACCCCAACTTGGAGGACGCTGGAGAGATTAGGAATTCGATATATAGCAGGGAAGAATTGAGGAAGCTTAATAGTTCGGGTAGAGCTGGCACTCGACCAAATGAAATCGTTTTCCCGGTGAGGTTGCTTGACTAACACTAGCTTCCCTACAGAGTTCTCGGTAGCATAAGTGGTGATAGCAAGCCTCTGCTTCAACTAAGTAATGACATTCAAGAGCCCTTCTGCGTAAGTCCTCTCCATACATATTACCTCTTCCCTGACAGATCTGCAAAACTTTATCTCGATATGGTAAGGTTCATGCTCTTGTGTATTGACTGCGGTCGGGATGGTTGTTGTCTCGAAAACAGGCTTCACCACAAACAAAACAGGTTTCTTTCTAATTTTGTGATGAGAGATGTTGTGGTCACTTAAGAAACATTTGTGCTTTGACTCTCCTCGCTCATAGCAACACTCTTCCCCTTTCGTATTTTGTGTGCATCTTTTGGCATTCTTAATGAATACCAGCAGAGACTCATGCATCTTTCTGTTACTGGAAATGTTTAGCCCGATGTTTATCACCAACTGTCAGTACACATCCGATCAATGTGTTGATTCCAATTTTGACTTATTTGCTATTTTAGGATTTTGAGTCACGTGCTTTCCACTAGACACATCGCTGTGTATGAAATAGAGGAGGCTTCATAGCGGAACGGAACATAAAATACCCTGCAATTTGAGCTATTTCTGATAAATAAAATAAATTTAAAGATCCAGGGGCTGTGGATATACTAGTAGTCAGACAGAGCTATTTCTGAGGGTTTTCCCGCCATTTGGTTTCGTTATTAAGTTGCAAGAGCGCCTGCATATCGACATGTGACAAAATATAAAAAATGAAAACTTTTATTTAAACACACAAACTAATTTAAAGAAAGACACAAGCAAATATAAAAACAAATATAAGAAGCAAACATGCAATCAAAACAGAGACCTCAAATGATGCATTCTACTCTTCAATATACTATTAGTTTCCTCAAAGCCCTGTAACATTTTCCCCTAAAAGCTTATGAGGGAGGATTTTCGTGTGATAATCTACAAAAAAAAAAGGCTTTCTAATGATACCAAAACACATGTCTTTTTCGGAATTTGTTCCGGGTTAAGCCTAATTCTAAGATTTCAGGTTTTTTGCTTTAGCTACCTCTTTATTGGGTTCTGGAACTCGTGATGTGAACGTAAGTGCTCAAAATCCCAGACACCGAAAAGCCTTGTGATAGCGTCAGATGTGTTAAGAGGCGTCTTCCTTTTTTTCTGAATGATTTGTAGTCACGTCCTGCTTGACTTTTGCCCGTTACATGGTTTGTGATATGTTTTGTAAGGCAATGAATACAAATGTTTTTGTGAGTGTACGCTTAACAGTCAAAGAGTCGCGATTCCCGTTCGTTTTCTGTTTTATTCGAGGTTTCTCATAGTTAATAGTTTATTTTTTGTTGTATCAGTGCCAAGAGAGTCTGAAAGAGAGAGATGATAAAGTCAACTACTATCGATTCCTGGAAAAATATCGACACTTTTTATAATTTGTAAGCCCATTTTTATAAATACCCATTCCTTTAGGAGACTACTCGAGAACCTGACAAGATAAGGGGCATTTACCAACTTAGTTAGTCTTTGTCTAAGTAGGTATTAGCAGTAGTCCGCAACCTGAGGCCAACTAAATTGTACGTTAAAGTTCCGTAACCTTTAATTATGGGATCGAGTAAAAATTGATCTACCGAGATCGGCAAGGTGGGAAGAGTTGCGTGGCAATACGTTATTGTTGTATGATTATTGTATGATAGCATGGTATGCTTGCGTTCTCTAGCGCCCTCCTTTTAGTAGTGCATGCTCTATTCAACTGTTAACTCATTTTGCGTTATAGATACCCCATTAAGAGTCCAAGTCTTCTACAGAGGAAAAGTTACTGAGGATCGAATGATTAATAACCCGCAGGGAATGCGATGTGCATATCAACCTCCTCCACCATTGCCGGAAGATATTGCTAAAGACGAGAGTGTCAGCGTAGTTGTACAGATATTTGGACCTTTTCTTGCAGAACAACTATACTTTCCCACGCCAGAGGACCGCGCAACAATGCTGCTTTTGGAGCACATAAAAAGAGGCTTAGTGGTGCAGGCTCTAGATGGTGACATTTTCGCCACACGCCTATGCCGTGCAAAAGTGTTTTACTCGCAGTCTTTCCACGGTACTCCTCCGCCAAACGAATTAGCAAGGGAAAATACGACAAAGGTCTTTGATATGAAAGAGTTCGAATCACAGTTACACAGACACAGGGAAGGTGCAGGCCCGCCACCTGCATCCGAAGTCTTTTTCTCGATCGGTCAAAGATGGGACTCAAATCACCCATTAAAAGACAATTTGGTTTATGTCTCTGTGACAAATGGTATAGCGCATCGGCAACTCGAACAGCTCGGAGAAAACCAGCAAGATGTCTTAGTGTCTGAGCCTAACATGTTTGACCGCCTGCGAAAGGAAATCGAGGGCCTATACGTGAACTAAGACACTCCAGTTCAATTCGTAGTATCGATAGTACGGAACCGTGCCATCAATTACCACCAATAACTACAACGTTGGCTAGGCAACATAAAATGTGATGCTGTACCATGGTTAGTATGTGTACTTTAAATAGAGTTGCAGGCACAAATTGTATCTTTGACAATTCGCAAAGAGCTTTTTTCCATGGGGAGTAGTCAGTAGGTATTAATGAGTGAAGCATCCGCGGTCAAAGTTACAAGTAACTTAAAAGACATTTTTTCAGGCAACCTCAGGAGGCAATGTACCTGTAAAAAGTCGATATTGTTAGTACGTGAGTGCCCTGCAAGAGGTGTAACTGTCAGCTTGGAAGACACCTAGTGCATCTGTCGACATAGAGCACTGAGTACTAAAGGCTGCAGTCTTCTAATTGGAGACCAAATGAAGGCATCAACTCGAAGAGACTTTGATCCGAGTATATTTTGAAACACTTGATGTAGGATTCTACAGGGTCATTAAGCTACCCCTGATGACACCCACAATACGTCACTCCAATATCCTCCCCTCGTCGGCATATCAAGGATTTTACATCGGATATTGCCGTGCGGACACCCTCGCCCTCCTTCTGACGGATTGAATTCTGTCGTATGACGTTCAGAGAGTTGTAACTAACGCAATGCTGTTCATGCTTGGAAGTCTTGTGTTACCCCACGCAACTTCCTAGCGTGTTTACACCTTTCTGGAAGGGTGGTAACGCCTTCTGTTTTACATTCTCTGCTTAAATGACCAAAAAGTTTTATGGAAACCATTTTTTAAATTTTTTTGGAGGGAGGGGGGCAATGTTTACGCATTGGTTATACATGTTTGACGGTGTGTTTATTATTCGCATTTTGAGTCAGACTTTTTAATTTTTCCTTGCATGGAGGTAATACTTTGTGATATATGTAAAAAGCCCACCCGACCTTCTTCAATAGGGTTAAAAGGAAACTGGGTTGTCACTTCTTAGCAACATATTGCTAGTATTAACCATGTTACTACCCTGGAGGCTTATGACGCGGAAGAAGTACTCTGTTATCCAAACCTACAATAAGTTATCTGTATATCTGTATTACGACCTTTTTTGAGAGGTTTGGTGCAAGCGCTTATACCTACGACCTGGTTTTATGTTTTGACACGGAGACTTAGAGATAATAGTTCTTTGAACTTTTGGAAGGGTTGCCGACTCTTAAACGACAAGTCTGCTATTAAATGGCGATTTATGACCCATGTGCATTACGAACATTATCCCCAATCTTAAAGTCTGCTTCATAGAGCATCATCAGAATAGTACTGAACCATAAAGCTCGGTAGTGTACATTCATACCTCAGCGTTACCTGAGTTTTAAAAGTTTTTAGTTAACTAGTCTTGTGATTTTTACCTTTTTATATTGGGTAGTTTTAAATCGCCCACTGCTCAACTTGGCTCTCTTTTCGATTGCAAGACTGCTAGGGTTTCAACAGTCACAGCAACTATGTCCGTTAGCCCCCTTTCTATAAAGTTCGCTTCGTGTAATATCTCGAGGGTCGAAGCCGCCAGAGCAGTTTGACGGACGAAGATAGAAATAGCGGTTTGGGTTCCTAACTCGTAATGCATTTGTTCTATATGTAGCAATCAGCATAACATGGTTATCATTTTCAGCGTGACTGAATTATTGAGTAAACTGACAGTTACAGCTACTATCCAAGCAAGCGTAGACTGGCAAGGGAGGTAACCATATCCTGGATTAATGCCCAAAACTCTAACCACAAAGTCAAACAGATAAATAACTGATACCCGTTTTATGTAAAAAGAGTCCATAACTCCTTGAAGGATACAACAATCTTGTGATATGTTCGTGAGCTATAGCTGACCATACATTTATGACGTATGTCCACACAAAGGAGGCTAAGTGCTTTACAGAACCCATTGTTTACAAACAGTAGAGTGAATGCGGCTTTTTACGAACACGAGTGTAGATTTAGTGTGGCGATTTTGTTGGGGTTACAAATGTGTGGTCCCCTTCCTTAACATCTTTCATAAATTATAAGGATGGTGGTAGAAAGTGTTATGATGCAACTTATTAAAAGCGTTTAAAGTAAGCGTAGCACAAATGAGGTTGACTCCGATTGAACTAATGCATACAAGAATCTCAGCTTGGAAATCACCTTACCACTTGTAGAATATACGTCGTGACACACAAAGTGAATTTTTGCACTGTGTTTTATCACCTGTCTCTGATATTAGCACGTCACGACATCCTTGTTGTATTGTATATTTGTAATAAACGGTAGATAGCAGTAACATTCTTCTCATTACTGTATGAAGGACCCTGTGTAGAAGGCCGATTTAGAAATGAATATTATCTATAGGGATTAACGGTTTCGCGAACTCTGTAAAGTTTAGTCTTTGTATCGGGTTTGAAACCCTTACTTTTGTGGCCGGTCAATAATGTTGGGTTTTGGATGTGTGCTAGCTAACATTCACTTGATATTCCTGTGCCACACAGAGTCTTTCAAGAGTTATAACTGGAACCCGTGCTACATTATATACACATTTCAAAAATTATCGTTGGTTGATTGTTCATCCTGGGATACCGCGATATTTATTTTATTTCCCACCAGGATTTTGCTGGTTTATACATGTCTTCTGTGTGCTGTGATATTTTAAAATAGATGTGATGATGTACTCGTCACTTGTAGTATTTTTACTCTCGTTAATGCATATCAGTGTGATTGTTCTATTTCTTCCCTTTGTGTTCTGCTTG